>JAFELO010010722.1:9998-21401 GCA_017140195.1 Eumaeus atala | reverse complement strand
CCCCAAGGAGCTCCATAGGTCACGGTCATGTGCCACTTGCGTCCCCGCCGCTGTCAGTCTAAAACAGGTAAGAAGCCATCCAACACTGCATCATCCGGTGCGAGGCCACAGTGCAGGCGAATGCGGCCAACATTACCGGAGGTAAGTCTCGTACACATAGCAAAAAACACAATACATACAACGCAATGCATTGTGAGAGCTCAATGCAGTATCGCTCTTAGGCGCGGAAGAGACTATGCGTTTATTTAGTTCAGCACTTTCCTCCTACAAGTAAGTATGTTGAATAGACAAAGAGTAAAAGCTAGTAAAACTATATTATCAGTGAAACTCATCCCCTCAAACACAATACCGTGAGAACAACAAGCTCCTTATCAGGAAGACACTCTGGAGATAAACATTTCGCTATAAGTGTTCAGATACTGTTTGTTGAACTTTTGAAATTAACATTATAGGAGTTTTTGTTTCTTATAAATGATGAGCATTTTTTTCACATTTCTACAGTTTATATTGCAATTTTCTTTTATATTGGTAAACAAACAGACGGAGGTTTTATACCTAATGAATTATGCAGGGATCTGCTTCCTAAATCATTGTAAACATACCTACAGACAGAAGTGGCTGGCGATGTTTTTATATATTTAAGTAGAAAATATGCCGAATATTTACAAAATAAACATTTATAACAGTATTGATGTCTTAAGTTTACGCGAATGTTAGGCATTATAGTAACTTACTTTTATGGAATTTATCGCGGTTTATTTAATCATTTATCTAGCCCGAATTTTCAGAAGCTTTACAGCAACCATGGTCTCGGATGGACTGCGATGACAGATGTACTTATTATATCTTGCAGTTACTGTTTACGTTAATCGGAACAACTGAAATTATAATTCTTCGGGTACTTTTAAAAACTTGGTACATCAGGACATCTGTCATCTCAGTCCACTGGCGACCATGGTTGCCGTAAAGCTTCTGAAACGTCGGGCTAGATAAACAATTAAATGGGCCACGATGAAATCCGTAAAAGTGATCATATATAACAGTTTATTAATTTAACTATTCAAAAATGTACACAACAAATGCACTCACAAATGCTTACACTTGTGTAAATCGTTTTACAATGGAAGTGTCAACTTTCAAAGTCAATAATTCGACGTTTAATTATTATTTACGTAAAAGTTTTCATCCTTATAATTCTGATTTGTACGTATTTCGATCATTGGGCGATCTCAAGTTTGTGATAAAAAGGGTAGCATGAAATTCGTGGTTACAGTAGCATTAATAAGCGGTAGTTATGTGCTACATTGCAGCCAAATTAGGCTTACACGACCGAGGAGGTACCTCTCATACGCATTGACACTATAAAGTGACAGCTAAACTGTCACGTTTTGTTTGGTTTGTGAGTAGCTATGGGCCTATTGGAGGGGAGGAGGAAAGGAAAACAAGGCATATGCACGGCAATAACGTGGATGTTTATGTGCATCGGTAGTCGTCAAAAGGCTTCGATTCTACATTTGCCACCCTATACTTTAAAAAAATTCAATAAACAACTTTCAACCCGAACATCATTTTATGCGCAGTTCTTGTCGTATGAAAATCATGTTTCAATACTAAATGTTGTTAAGACACGAAGTTGTGTGTCGTCTCTGTAGCTAATTCACTCCAGGGACATCTCATTCTTTAGTTTTTGTAATACTTTAAATTTTACTATTAATTTATTCTTTTTTAGCTCTCGAATCGAGTAATAAAGTCATTTAGAAATAAGTTAATAATTGTAATTGTTTTCAAGCGAAGTTAATAAAAGTTCCATTAAAATTTTAGTTTTTTTTTTTGGGACTCACGGCTGGCTCCCATATTTCTGGCGCGGTCGGTACGATATTTCGACTCGATTCGCAAAGTAATCCGGGATATGGGATCGACTCCGGATATTCGGTCGCGTACGCTGTCTAGCGTTTTATCGAAACCTTTTATCGACTCTATCACGTCGGATGAGAGTTTCAACTCGACAATAGATGCACACCTGGACTCGACTTATGAACGAAGTATCAATTGTTCACTTGACTCACCTAACTACAATATCACGTTGAGATCAAGAGGAGTTCAGTCGAGATGTGCAGAAGTTGATGAACATGACATCACTTATGCTTGTTTGGCTCTAGGTCAGGATCCATTAACTATAGAGGAAGGGCTATCTTGCCCGGAGGCTAGTCAGTGGCAGAAAGCTATGGAAGTGGAGTTTCGATCATTGATGAAAGTAATTATTTACCTGGAAGGAAAGCCATCGCCTGTAAGTGGGTTTTTAAAACGAAAATGAACCAGTATGGTGAAGTTGATAAATATAAAACCAGACTTGTCATTAAGGGATATGCGCAGAGGAAAGGCTATGATTATAGTGAAGACTACTCACCTTTGATTTGATATTCATATCTGCGATTTGGATATTGAACAAATGAATGCCGTATCTGCATTTTTCGCAAGGAGTCAACCACCCGGTTTTGATCAGAATAATACGCAGGTTTGCTTACTGAAAAAAGCAAGCGAGCAGACAATGGAACAAAAAAGTTGATTATGCATTGATTTAAAGAAGCCAATCAATCCCCTTAATGCATAGTCAATAAATAGAATAAGGGAGAAGTACATAGCATTTTAGCCGTATATGTAGATGATCTGATCCTGTTTACAAGTTCTGCAGAAACTAAAAACTATATCAAGAGTAACTTATTCACGGAGTTTGAAATGAAGGACTTGGGTGAACAGAAGTATTGCCTTGGTTTACATGTTCACAGAGATAGAGATGATGGGATTTTATGCATTGATCAACAGAAGTACCAATGAACGTATTGAATAAGTTTGGAATAGCAAATTGCAAAACTGTCATAATACCCATTGACCCGGAGACAAAGTCCAATGTGAATGCGAAGGCAGATTTAATTGCAGGTACTCTTCCTGATCAAGAACTGATTGGTTGCTTATTATACTTGTCGCAAGGCCCGCGACCCGATATATCTTGCGTCGTGAATACATTAAGCAGATTTAATGCGAGGTCTGAAATGTAACACTGGGTTGCACTCAAACGAGTGTTAAGATATTTATAGTACACTCAATTCTATGTACTAAAATATGGGAAGAATGATGAACCGATTTTGCGTATTGCGACGCTAATTGGGTAAATAATGAAAGTGATAGAAGATCGTGCACCGGCTACGTATTTATACATCAGGTTGGTACAATTACTTGGAACTCGCGTCGGCAGCAGGCAGTTGCATTATCGACCAGTGAAGCCGAATATATGGCTCTTTCAAGTTGTACTCAAGTAGCTGTATGTCTCAAGCAGATGTAAGAAGATTTTTGGCCGCAGTTAGTCACTACACCTGTTACAGTTTTATGTGACAACCAAAGCGCTATAAGATTATCACGTACTGAAAATTTTCATTCCAGGTCCAAGTTCACATTGACATTCGTCACCACTTTGTCCGTGACAAGGTCAAGTTGAACAAGGTCGTTGTGAAGTACATTCCTACCAATGAGATGGTCGCCGATTCTTTGGCGAAGGGCACTCCTCAGGTCAAGCTGGACTACTGCTCTTCACAAATAGGTTTATGTTCAAGGGAGGATATTGGGATGTGACCAGAAACCCTTGATTATGAATGCAGCCGCGTATTTGTAATTTAAATCGGACTCTTTTGTAGCGTTGTCTTTCGTTTTTTCGTGTACTCTGACATTGTTAATTTTCGCATATTGTTATAATTTAAATTCAGTTTATTTTGATAAATTGTTTGTTTACTTTAAATAAGCATTCCTTAGTTTTTGTAATATTTGATA
Organism: Eumaeus atala; assembly: GCA_017140195.1. Classification (NCBI taxonomy): domain Eukaryota; kingdom Metazoa; phylum Arthropoda; class Insecta; order Lepidoptera; family Lycaenidae; genus Eumaeus; species Eumaeus atala. Next base: position 17,579 of record JAFELO010010722.1, on the reverse strand, counting down.
TTGTATGATTATTTCATTCTATTATTTACTCTCGAAACGAATAATAAAGTCAATTTGAAATAAGCTAATAATTTTAATTAGTTTTAAGCGAAGTTAACAAAAGTATTATTTAAATTTTTGATTTTTTTTGGGACCCACGGCTGGCTCCCGCATTCCCTTAAACAACTTATCTTTAACATCATTAAACCTATTTAACGAACCGTTTATTAACCAAAGTCTCGTAATGGGGTCGATTAAACCATAGTTTAGTCCAATTTATCCCGAGAAAGATCCAAATTTTCTCGTTTACAGCTAACAAAGCCCTTTCGTCGTATCACCTCGCTCTAAAAATAGCCTCATAATTGTCATAGCTAGTAAATAAACATGTGGTATCGAGTAACGTTTTGTAAGAGTTAGTGCCATGCTGTATAGGAGGTGGTAGTGCTATGCATGGTGCATGACACTACATCATCCTACACAATAGAATGGGGCCGGCACGACCGAGGAGATACCAATCGCTCACTTGATACCAACGTAAAATTACACCTACGCTGTCGTGTTTCGCGCAGTTTGTAAGTAGCCGGTGACCCATTGGTGTGGCGGTGGAAAGGAGCGCAACGCATCGGCATAATTATGCTGATGTTCATGGTCGTGGGTAGTTGTGGAACGACTCCGAATTCTCGTATGTCCCCCTATACTTGAAAAGACCTTCAGTTCGCAGTTACTTGGAAGATCCATCCGCACATGGAGTACTGTTACGTATGGCGTTGAGTACGTAGTACGTAGTGGCGTACGTATGGCATCAATGAAAGTTGTTGGCTCGCTGTGCGTTTTCTACCGCATCTACGCTCCCCATGTTAAGGGAAGTTGTTCGGGTTAATGCCAACAGTGGAATTCCACTTTCGGACAACGCGGCAGAACTGTAAGTTCTACCGTCACTACCTTAGTGTCCCAAAGTCTGGCTCTTGTCATAGTGACAGTGTTCGTACGGGCTGCGCTAAACTATTTCGAAAAAGTGGTATCTTTTTCTACTTTTAGACCTAATTTGTATTGTGTGTTGTGTAGAATTATAGTGATCCTACTAATAAATCAATTTATGAAATCAATCCGTCTTCGTGGCTAAAGGTTATTCGTAGGTGTAAAGTGCACAGTAAGGAGTTTGTGTTTCTACCCACAGACTTTGTATGGAGGACTTTAATGCCAAGGTGGTAGTTTGTAATTGTGTCGAATCGAGTCTGGGACCACATGGAGTCGGAAGTCGATCGCAGGGTGCAAATGCTGGTAAACTTGGTAAGCTTCGAGGGGGAAGGGCCTCTTCTTAACGAATTCCTATTTTAAGAAGGAGCCCCCTAGGAAGTGGTCATGGCAGAGCCCCGATATTGTGACAAGGAACGAGATTAACTTTATTATGACGGACCGAAAGCATATATTTATGGATGTCTCCGTGATCAGCAGGTATAAAACCAGAAGTGGTCACCGATTGGTTAAAGACTCTCTGAACATAGGCTTTCCAACAAACCATGGTAGGTAAATCCAAATCAAATTAAAGAAGCAGTTCGATACCCTAGATATGTCGGAAACTGCAATGAACGAGGCAATGAGTGGCGTGATTGATTGCATGCGGGGCGTGGCTAAAAACCATTCCAAGAATAAGTAAGGAGATTTAAACTCGCAGATGAGAAGCTTGCACTTTCGAGCGAGCGCAAAGCACAGAAAGAAATGTCTTCGACATTGCTTCTGCCGATGTCGAGCTTCTTTCAAAGCGAATCCAAACACTAATTCGCTGAGACCTTCGCAGGTCAAATATGCTACGGGTTACCGAGGCGTTTGAGCAGAATAGAGTGTCGAAGGTTCTTGTGGAGAAGCGTGTAAGAAGTCACCTGACAAAGGTTAGGACTGATTCTGGGGTTACAGTTTTTTCTAACCCTGGGATCTCATCCCAAATATATCCGACCTTAACATCGCCAAAAGGAAAAAGGTGATATTTCTTCAACACAGCACACATTAAGCCTTACAGTCAAAGATGACGGATATGCTTTTTTATAAAGTATTTATGTAGCAAAAAGGTATTGTATCTACAAGGTACCCCCGGTTAGGTAAAATTTTGCTACTCTTTGCAAAATTTAAAACTACTAAAACCACTAAGAGAAAACTCAAATTTAAGCATATAGTAATGAATGTGAAAAAAATGTTTAGCGTTACAGCAGGAGAATTTTTACTCCATTTATCCCAAAATAATATTATAAATGCCTAAACTTTGTTCACTGTATACCACATATGCCGCATCCATTACATTATCTCTCACAAACATCACCACATTCATACATACATTAATATCTGATAAACATCACTACAATAATAATAACATGCTAGTTGCGTTAGTGCCTATTAAGTACACCTCGCCTTTTTAAAAACAGATAAGATCACTATGGACCTGACACACAGCCACTAAGTAAATACAAAACTATAGAATACTCCTAATACATAACATTTTTTCATAGTATGTTAAATATGTAATACAGATGAACATTCCCAAAATAATGCACATAGACAATGCATCAACAAGTGGTGTAGAGCAAAACCTTATGTAACAGTAGATGTAAAAAAAAAACTAATGCACATAGACAATGCATCAACTAGTGTTGTAGCCAAATGTGCAGTACATGCAAGAAATAAAAACCATTTATCATAGATAACACATCCTGATAATATCAAATCCTTAAAATGTTCCATAATACATCCTTTATGTACAATAATGTAACAAAGTCTCAGCCTTCATTAAGTTATAAATGTTATGCGTTTATTTTGAAATAGTTTTAATTTTATTCCTAACCAATATTCATATTCTAATTTTAGCCTTAGACAAGGATGCAAATTTAATAGGGTGTAACATTTTATGAGTCTCTTACCAACACCTACACAAGAAAACATACCACCAAAAAATATACTAATACAATTTATGTAAATTACAAGTTGATATTTAGAGACACAACTAAATTTGTTTTACAAAAACGCTTAAATACTGTTTTTAAGAATTACTATTACAAGATTATTAGCAAAACTTCTAACTAAATATTGAAGAATTATCAATTTCATATTTCAAAATACTGTTTATCAAGTAAGTCTTCAAATAATTTCAATGTGGTATTCCTATTATTCAAGCAATTTCATGACAAGTTAACCTTTTCAAACAATTTATAACCTCAATATAGACTTGATTTGATAATAATGCAACTCTAATTTATAATATTAGTATCTAAATACACAATGTGATAATTATCAAAGTGATGCCAAGTGTCCTACCAGGCGATGGCTTCCTTCTGCGAGACCATCATGTCACAGAAGGAAGCCAACGAGCGGGTGAGAGAGGAGGCTGCCAACGCGGCCTCCCCCCGCCGATGACGAATGGGGTTACGAAGGAGGCGCTGTCTGGTAAATTTTCCCAGAACCATGCATGTTTAGGTAGACACCTTCGACGGTTAGTCAGTAGTTTTACAAATGGAAGTTACACCATAGAGGGATTGTCCTGTACCACATAACGGCTGGAACAGGGCAATGAGTTCATCTTAAGGAGAGTAACATCACATAGTCTTGTATTATCACTGAACATAGTTCACACATTAGACAATGGATGTACATGCAAGACGAATATCGAAACCACAAATTCCCTACCTTTAAATGACATGAACAATAAACATAAAATATAATTTTGTAATAAAATATGTAGTCAAGGTACCTTTCTGACTGAAGCTCTGAAGAACGGTTTTATTAGTATTCAAATTGTGCTCTAGAATTTAATGTGCGATGATTTCTTACAATTCGTTAGTATAGGAGTTTTCCTTATCAATATTCTTCACAAAGAAAAATATTCTTCACTACTTACTTACTTATACTGTATCCACAAATCTATGTTTGAAGTAATCTTTTACTTGGCAAGAGCCTTTACAATATATAGCAAATGCTCGGACCTGAAAGGCCCTGTCAGAAAAACCTTTACCGCACAAACGCTCTTCAATAGATTTTTAACTATGTTGCATTATTCAAAGAATTTGTGTGTTAGTAGTTAGTAGTTGTATTATTATTGTAAAGAAAAATATAATGTGCAACCTATAGAAAATTACTCCTTATGTTTGTATATATATGTTATCTTAAATATATGTATCTTTAAACTAAGCGTAAGAAGTAAATATATACTAGTAACATAAAGCTGAGGGGTTCTTTGTTTGTTTAAACCCGTTATTTTCAGGAATAAGTATCCCGAATCGAAAGGCTGTACACCATGACGCCACAACTGGGCTAATAAGACTGCAGTTACTACGAGTGAAACCACGGAGTGATGCTAGTAAAATAGTATTCTTTTGTGGTTTCTAATATACTGTTGGGTCATGTATGTTTATCGATATATTGTATGTATTCTATAATACAAATCTATATATATAAAATATCTGAAATTTATACAAATATTAAATATATTTCCGCTGTCTAGTGCCTGTAGCACAAGTCCTTACTTAGGTAGTTAGCACGGGACTGGGCTACGTGGTGATAAGTTTACAAGTATTATTTTTACTCTCATTTATTTAAAATCCCAGCCAGGTATCGTCATATTGTAAAATATAACATCGATTATATAACATGCTTGTACTGCGAAAGCTACCAAGGTACTATCGAAGTATTCAAGTCCTGACCCGAAAATAGCAGTCGAAACAAATTCAGTGAGACAGCCACTATTGCTGAAATTTGGTTTGGCGTAACTAAAGGTACACGACGTTCGACTTGTACTTATGATGATGTTGATATTTATTACCTAAAGCCCGCGTGTAGGCGACGCACGTTCATAAATAAAAATATTTGTTTTATCTGTGACGGAAACAGAGCTGGCAGCACCGAATGTTTTGTGAAGCGCCGCGTGTGTTTTGACTGTCGACAAGATATCGCATCTCCGCCATTTTTTCGCCACACAAATGTGCTGTTGAGTGTTCAGTCAGTATCTGCTGATAGTCGACAGTCAAAAAAAATTTTTTTTACTAAAAAGTAGCATAAGATATTCTATTAATTAAACATTAGTAAGAGGTAGTGCCATGTTCCATTACAGCTGAATTAGGCACGACCGGTGAGGCGAGGCACATATGACACCCTTGTAAACTGACAGGTATTTTGTGTTGTTCGTGACTAGCCAGTGGCCCATTAAATCTGGTTTACCTGAACGTAAAACGGAGTGGCGTAGATAAAGACGTTAATTTATGTAAAAACCAATTTTCTCCAGAGATCCGGGACACTCCACCATATTTAAATTATAAATATTTAAATTTTGAATTAAGTAAATGTTTATTTTCAAAGTGAAAATAAACACTAAATAATTTGTAAATATTTGAAATTTCTACCTCTTTGTGTGTTCCCAATCGGAGGGAAGAACCCATACTCTAGTGAGGATTTGCACTTTATCAAATCTAAAGTAATGAATATAATCCGACTAAATGATGATATATTTCTGTATATGCTCCCATAATCATTTACTTCAACACTCAACTACAAAGAGCAACAACAGCTAACTGAAATGAATATTACAGACAATATTGCTTAGTAAACACGTCGGGTATCCAGAGCTCAGCACAGCAGAGCTAAATACTGCTAATAATAATGATAAATAAAAGTTTAAGCAGCTATAACCATTGGAAATTGCGTGGCCTACGATGGCAGATATGTCTAAGGATGAAAGATAAATATTTTGTGTGCGCGGATAAGTGTTACAGATGAACTTCATTTTTTATTAAATTTCCAATAATTTATAAAAACAAAGAAACAATATTAACAATTTATATATCAATGAATGCTAAGGACCAATATGGACGTACCACCCCGCATACCTTGGTTTACCTCCCGCCACATCAATAGAAAGCTATTTGGTTATCTGCTACTTTACTACTCTACTCTACTCGCACCTATCACATCCCACTGAACAAGTTTAATTTCATAATGAAAAAAAGTACAACACACTGTACACTATATTTCATTTGAAGCAAAGAAACGCATTGGAGTATTTCACCCATTTCCATGTTATGTAACATAAGAGGCAGGTGTTAGAACTTACGACTCGGCGCACAGATGGCTCACGTACTTGGGGAGCTGCCCGCCTCGTCACTGCGCCAATTCACTTCTTCACCAACTGTTTGCTCACTGGCTCTCGTATTGAGCTGAATGAGTGATAATGAGGTAAGTTAACATCGGTGTTGTGTTGTTTAAGGTATTTTGATTTCAGTTTTTCTCATACTATAGGAGTGAAAATGAAGCCTTATGATGATTCGGTATTGATAGGTAGTCTTAGTTCGCCACTGAAAATTTTTTTATGCAAATGAGTTGTCTTCTTGTCCACCTTCCCTCCGGTGGAAAAGACATACACCAAATAAAACCTCGGCTCTTATATTAATGAAACCATGCCCTCATGTGTAATACTTCTTTATAACAGAGGTAAAGCTATTGTTGCATTGTAGCCGTAATTGGCCGACACGACAATTGAACCGCCTGCTTGTCCCGTTAGGCGTTAAAATAAAACCGTTGGCTTTAATAGTTTAGTAGTATACCAATTGTTCAACATAATCATCCAACATTCATGTGTATTATCAGATTCGTATCGGCTCCCTTCGATGCGAGTAGTTCCCTTATCAAGATACAAATAGCTCTCCAACATCTCGTAGTCTATGATTGTTACAGTTTCCACTTGTCGAACATCAGTCTTTGAAGTATTGTCAACGATATTGACGTAAATTCACCGAACATTCTTGTAGTATTTTAAGTGAAACATAGGTGCGTTTCCTGGCGTGGAGTGAGAATTAAGAATTATTTCATCTTCTTCCTATTATGTATGGTTGCTTCGTGAAATTCACAATAAAATCATCGATATGTAAGTACGGATGCCTGCGGCAACAAACATCAAGTACGCGCATCAGTCGCGACCCCATAAGAGGTCCCATACGTTTTCATTTTATGGCTGTTGTCGCAGCGACGACCGCCAGACCGCGCGACATCTGCCGGTGCCGCGCGCGGCTGCGATCTGACGCGAGCCGCGGTATCGTATATTGAAGGAAATAGTTGCTCTGCTCGGTTATGTCTTGTCCCCCTATGCTACTCATAATATTTTTTATAACCTACTGTACAAGAAACATCGCAGATTGAGCGATGAAATCGATCAATCTGCGATGTTCTTTGTTCCGATTAGGGCATCCGTAACAGTTCGCTCTTACCGCGACAGTATTTTTCATCACATTGTGCAGGATAAATATAAATTTGTAATTCGTTATATCGCTAAGTATGGATAGCCCCAATAAAAATGGAATTGAACAATAACTAACACATAATCTAGATGGACTATATGAGAGTTATTGTTATTAAATATCGTGATTTTAGCTGTCAAATACGTGCGGCTACCGGAACAATATATAAATCCGATTGAAACAATTAATTTCGATTAAATAATATTAAAATAAGTGTATAATAATTATACGTCGACCTGTGTTTATTTTCAACAAAAAGATTTCATCGGACACGAGAATGTATATCCAAAAAGTATATGTTGTAGTCGGATTGTCTAAATCGTGACGTTCCGCC
>JAFELO010010721.1:442899-487719 GCA_017140195.1 Eumaeus atala | reverse complement strand
TCACCCACTTACTGTGACACACATAGTATAACGTTATTTTATTGCATAATGATCTACGTTTTACTACATAAAGGACGAACCTACTTATTCTGACACATATAATATAACCTTATTTCATTGCATAATTCACTTCATCTTATTAATAAAGTACTCGCCCACTTACTGTGACACATACTATAACATTGTTTTATTGCATGATGCTCAACATCTTAGTACATAAAGACGCACCCATTACTGTAACACATATAATATAACGTTGCTTTATTGCATTATGCTCTACACCTTCGTATATAAAGGACTCACCATCGTACTGTGACACATATAATATAACGTTGCTTTATTGCATTATGCTCTACACCTTCGTACATAAAGGATTCACCATCGTACTGTGACACATATAATATAACGTTGCTTTATGCATAATGCTCTACACCTTCGTACATAAAAGACTCACCATCTTACTGTGACACATATAATATAGCATTGCTTTATTGTATAATGCTCTACACCTTTGTACATAAAGGACTCACCATCTTACTATGACACATATAATATAACGTTATTTCATAACAAATATATGTTATGATACAAATGCAAAACTTTAGAACATTCCACGATCCCAATACTGTTTTGTATCCATGGTCACAACTTCTTCTAGTGTTGACTAATCTTCCTCTTACACGGAACAAGGCTAATAAAGAGGTAATGCCGTGCTACATTATAACGGATTTAGGTCGGCACGTCTGACAGTATTATGGGACCATTATAAAGTGACTGATATTCTGACATAGATCGTATGGTTTGTTAGTTTTTGATGATCCATGAGAGGGAAGGATTTCGGTAGAAATGTTTTTCATCTCTATGGGCGTTGGTTCTTACATTTTTGTTAAATGTTAAAGGGGACCATCTACACGAATATATTGCACCGTAAGCAATTTCCATATTCATTAACTCCCTAGCACTCACAAAACGAGACAGGATAGCTTACCTCGACGTTGATACAGATTTCTTCAAACATTACAATGAATGGTTAAGTGCCTCAATATGCTTATTTAATAAAGTGGTTTCTCTTGAGAACGTTCCGCAACGCTGGGCTCGAATAGATTTTGTGAAATATGTAAGCCAACTACGTTTTGTGAAGTTTAAGATATTGTGGTAATAAAAGCGTATATATTACGCCTCAAGAGCATGCTGAGGTATTAAATACTTGAGACGCTCGGCTTTTGACACACACTGAGTATTTTCAACTCCAAACATATATGTAAGTGAAAACATTTCTATTATACGCTGTAAAGAATTAAGGCTGAGTTCACACATGGCGGAAAGGTGCGGATTGAAATCGCGCGATCGAACGCGCAGAGCTCACGACATTCTTACTAGACGCTTATACTACACTGCATCGTGCTGATATATACGTGCGCTTACTGCCTTTAGACTGCTAGAAAATAAATTCGCCCGGATATACATCTATCCATTCCTTTACTTAACGTCCCTAGGTGCGTTCAGTTGCTCCTTGAAATTTTTTTTCTCCCGCGCGTTTGGACGCGTGACAATGGATCGCTTCGTCATCGCATTACATTCATAGAATAGGCTCGACATCTCGTGTACACCATAAGGTACAATTTGCTAATATATTTTCTCATATAATTGACTAAGCTCCTTCAAATACAATTAAATAATTAAGGACCAAGACTATATAACCTTGAATGTAAAGTCATAAATTGACCGCAGGTGTGCTGATCGTGTAAATTTGAATGTATCAAATATGTTAATAGTATAATCCTACTGCCGTTCTCTTTTTATTATTTTAAGTACACATATATTGTTTCTCAGGCTATTTTGTCGGAACAAAGGGAATGTTATAAGAATCTCACTCAGTACGCTTAGGGCGCCTGTCTGAACAATTTGAATTCTTGCGGTTTCGTTCCGCGCGGATTTCGCCGTGTCTGAACTAACACTTAAGAGGCCAAGTTTACTATGTTTACATTAGGTATTTAATTAAATTAATACAAAATATACTTTATTAGTTAAATTTTGTGTTCAACAGAATAACATATGAATACATATTAATGTGTTAAAATAATGTACAAAGATTTATGTTACACTCAGGTTTGTAAAGACCACATAATGTTGCATGTATGGACTGAGTTAGTATTACTAAAAAGTACTTTTTTAGATGAAAAGGAGGTAAGATTACCACGTGTTAAGACTTTTCTTGGTGTTGCAGTGGGACTCAGTGACCTATAGCGAACCCAGGCACCATGGACGAAAGCAGTTGAAACGAACTTTATATACCTATAAAAACCACCAACACAACTGTTAAGTCGAAACATTCTGAAAATTTCGAGGGTTCAATACACAGAGGAAGTGCGTAGGTGATATTGTATTATACATGTCTTAAGAAATAAATGTATTCTTCATAAATAAACCAAAACAAATAGCAATAATCGGTCTATTTTAATTCTTTAAATTATTTCCTTTTGCTCACGTAATTTATTACATTTCAAAACATTTACAATAAAAATGTCTTCCGAAAGTGCTTTTGAATATAACACAAACATCGCAATACATTTTTAGTTCACCTTTGAAAACATGTCAAGAATTATACCTTAAAGTGAAACGCAAAATTTACGTTGCCTAGAAAACTGTAATGTAGCCCCAAGTCAGACCGCTGAAAAAGGTAACTCATTAATTTTGATACGCTGAAATTGAACGACGGTTTGTATAAACTTTTGAAACGCTTCTTTAATTACAAGGCAAGCAAGAGATAATTTAAACAAAATGAATCTTTCATAATTTATCTATGTATGAATACAACACAGCTGATTTTTTTTTATATGGAGCAATCAGATCGCTCTGAAGACCACCGACGTGTTGCATTCTTTCCCAATCCTCACTCCACAGTTCTGTGCTTTTGTGACAGCGTCATATTGTAAACGAGAGGTCCCTTCCTGTTCGCGCCGGCCGATCTGGAAAAATCAAGCTGCAGCTTGATTTTCCCTCATACTAAATTATTCGGACACACAAATCCGAGTTTCCTCGCGATGTTTTCTTTCACCGTACCAGCTCTCAGAAAATGTGTTAAGTTAGTAAAACTACTTGGTGCAGAGTGGTGTTTTAACTTCGACGACGAAATGGAAATCTGAAGCGCTAACCACTACCCCATCGAGGTGTTTTACGGTACGCAACATTTCATATTTAAAATCACTACAAAAATTGTGTATTTAAAAAAAAAACTTCTTTTTGGTAAAGGCAAGGAAACGCATTTACACGCCTTCACCGGCCTTGGGTAGGGTCCAATGGTGTGTGTCTAAAACCGCGAATGCAATCTGTACCACCATTAGTGAGATGCCCCGGAACAGCAAATCATCGGGCACCTCGACGGCTGCCCCCTAAAGGGCCGAAGCCTCCGATACGCAAGGGTTGCCCTGTACCACAGGACAACCCCACCGACATAGGGACAGTGCAAAGGGTGAGGTTCCCATCCTCGCCCCTTGCCCCGTTCGCAAAAGGACCTCCTCCTGTTGCTCTGTTATCCCCTCCTATAAGAGGGGTACAAAACGCGCCTCCACCTCCTGCTCTTTTGCCCTGTCATTCCAAACCGTTTCACCTCAGTACATAATAGTGAGTTACTTAGTTAAAATCTATTCGTTGTTTGTTTTCGTATATTTACGCGAATGTTATTCATTATTATGACTATTTAACGGATTCTTTTTTATCTTCGTCCGCGAGCTACCACATCCTATTTAACGAATTTTATCGCGTCTCTTAAGATGTTTTTGTGGAGTGAATCAACAGAATCACCGTAATGAACGAATGTTTCGAAATCATTTTGTTGTCCGATAATAAAAAATACATCTAAAAATATATTATAGTTCAGATAGTAAATAAATAGATTATAAATAATATAATCTATTTATTGTTATTGACCATTGATTCTTTCGTTGCAAAACGTAGCCAATACACGTGTGCGTGTCGTCAGTTTTAATCAAAATAACAAAATTAGTGCATAGGTATAAATGACTTGGGATATTACAATAATCTTCCTGCATATCTTCTCCATATAATCTTCCACTGTACCAAATTTGAAATTTCTAAATTCGTGTATTTTTTTAAAAATAGAGATTAGGTTTTTTTCTTCACGTAAACCGTATTGATACGGATTTGGGTCCCAAAATTCTTATCTATGTAAGTATATAACAAGTAGCTACTTGTTACATACTTACATCTGTTACATCAGGACGACATGTGCAGGTCTGTGTGACCATCCTAGGACATGGACTCTAAGCTGAAAAGTATTACGTGTACGATGGCGATTTTTAACACGTCACTGACCTAAGGTGTCCTCATCTTAGGGCTTTCGGGGACTTACTGGGCATTATATGTTTTCACGACACAACTGTCATCACAAGCCCGACTATGTAAGTATCTTGACAAATGGGTATTCAACAATACCACTTACAACTTACTAAATTAATTATTATTTAGAAATATTCATAACTGAATATTTCTTCTAAATACGCCAATGTAGTAATAACTTCGACGTGTACAATTTTCACTTTACACTAGATTTAGCTTTAAAGCCTAAGACAATCTGTCTTTATTATTAAACAATTGAATTTCTTACAAGCCACAACATTCTAGGCCGCATCATAGAATATTAATTGCAAGCAAAAAGCCGGAAATTCTTAGTGATAAGAAAATTTAAGATATTTGGTTTTATTACACGGGGAAACCATAAGCAGTACCAAACCGATACCAGTGTAGGTTTCGTTGCCATCCCCACCATAGTTCAAGTCCTGTAGTAGCAGTAGGGATTAGTGGCCTGGGGTAGACAGAGGCGAAGTCAATTGAACCGGAAGGGGCTGCGCTTTGTACCCTTACAAGAAGAGGTGACTAAAGAGCAGGAGGAAGAGGCGCTTTCCGTACCCCTATTATAAGGGACAACAGAGCAACGCAACAACAGGAGGTCCTTTAGCACACGGAGGCAAGGGGCGATGATGGGAACCTCACCTATTGCATAGTCCCTATGTCAGTGGGGTTGACCTGTGGTGCAGGGCAGCCTGGCGGTGTCTTCGGTCCCTTAGTCAAGGTTCCTCGATTAATTGAAGTTCCGGGGTATGTCACCAATGGCGGTATTGATGGCACTCGTGGTGGTTTTTTGTAAGTATTCGACACTGCAATGTGCGGCCAGCCCGACACTCCACTGGACCCCACCCAAGGCCGGTGAAGGCGTGTAAATGCGTTTCAACAAAAAGGAATTTATTTCCATCGGTTATTATTACAACATATGTGATGTTTTTTTATGAGATAGGGCGCAAACGAGCAGGTGGGTTCTGACTACCGCCGCTCATAGACATCTACAAGACTAGGTGTCTTAGGGGTGCGTTACCGGCGTTTAAAGAATAGGTATGCTCTTTTCTTAAAGACCTCTAAGCCGTATCGTATCGAAAATACACAGGGAAGCAACTGGTTCCACAGGACAGTTGTACGCGGTAAAAAGTGGATTTTAAGCCGCACTGTTATGGATTTACGGTCATTTAGGTACTGTCGCGGTGTCCGAAGATGGAATTCTGCTGCTGGTGTTAAGCCGAATAATTCCTCGAAACACTTTCTGTAGAAAATACGCTAAAGGAAGCACAACTAACCGACTTCGCTACGTAGGACTAAAGAATCGAGTTGTTCGGGAATAACTTGGTTGTTAACGATTTGCGGTCAATTCGGTCAAACGAAACGAGCCGATGTTGCAGGGCCCCTGCCCATACACACATCCCACAGATGGGAGCAGTACTCCATAGGCGGCCGGACTTATGAGTATGCCTTGCAAAATTACAGCCGATTCTAGTACTGATTCGCCGTATTGAGCACGCCCAGCTTCTTTGAGGCTAATTTAGCTTTCATTTCCAAAAGACTGTGGAACTGAACTTTACTCGATATGTCAACACCAAGTATTCCGATACTAACTGAAGCTGATAGGTAGATGTTTTGAAAACGAGGAGATACGACGAAGGGTGACTTTTAGCGGTAAACTTGAGTCTTATGGGGGTTAAATTAAGTAAGCCCCCGTTCCGAGTCTTTGGATAACTAATCTTGACTGACTTCAGACACAAGCCTGTTACGATGCTCGTTGACATGTTCCCGGGAAACATTGGCACGGCCAGTGTATAAAGCATCCCCAGTGCTATCATCCGCGTAACAATGAAGGCCACTAGTTTACAGCATATCATTGATATGCAGAAGAAACAGCGTAGGAGACATAACACAGTCTTGCGGTATTGATGCTGTGATTTGTCAAGAAACTAGTAATCCAATCTCATGGTTCCCCGGGAAGTGCGCATGAATAGAGCTCTGAAAGGAGCGTTTTGTGCCAAACCTTTGTGGTAGTTGGATGGATCGGAGCGGCCACCTTTTTTTAGAGATTTAGAAATTCTAAAACAATGCGGGTGACGGAAAATAATTCGTTGCAATTAAAATTGAATGAATTAAGTGTCCTAGTAGGTAATGTACAGTTTTCAAAATGAAATACAGAAGCGTTTGCTCCACCTATTAAATTATCCGAATACAAATTGGTAAATTCTAAGGAATGTCGTGGGATTCACAGGGGTGTTTTAGATCAGGAAGAGAGTGTACGGATCAAATGTTCTCACTCAGCGAAATCGTAGTGAAGTATCCGGCTGTATGGCAGGTTATCTACAGTGTGGAAGGATGTAGGTACCAGGGAATACTAAGATATACCATGATCAGATTAATCAAGTACTGCCAAAAGGAGGTATCAGGTAGCATTCGTTACCAACGTGTTTGTGTGAAGAGTAATGAACGTGGAGGAGACGCGGATCGTGAAATGTGGCGCTCCGTCCTCTCCACCTAATTATGGAGCTGGCGTGAAGATGTGTTGTTGTTGGTGTTGTTGAGTTAGCGCTACTTTCCATTAGTTTTATAGTGTTCAATGCCAATTACAAAAAACCATAACCATACCGAAACCAAACTTGGTCGTCTGTGCCACATCACTACAAAATCGATTTGACCTCATTAAGTGTAGGAAGATGGCGGTCTATCATCGAAATGGACGTTAATGACGTTATTTATAATAACTTGTTTATATGTACGATAGTGGTGATGCGATATTTTATCGGTAGCCCTAAAGTTTACTGCACGAAATATTTTGGGTTCAGATGGGGTTTAGTTATCCGTTTAATTATGTCCTCTGTTCTGTGTGTTTATTAGGAGTTTAATGATCGTTTGGCGCAGTGATGTGTGGCGGTTACGCCTCTATAAAGATAGAAAGCTTTCACACATATTCTCTTTTGATACATTTTTCATACAAATACTTTCAGCATATTTTGGGTGAAAGACAAAAGCAGATTTTAAATATTCTAATATTAGTAGAATTTCCAAATAAGTTAGTCTCCACATGAAAAGCTGTAAATGAATGTTCCGAAGCATTACTGACCCCTAGATTTTAAAGCGACAAACATTTAAAGCTTTATTTAAAAGAACATCATACACCAAGTAGCGTTTTAAATAAAAACAGTATGTATTTGCTTAGAGATAAGCGAGCATGAAACAGCTAAAACGGTTTAAGCTGTGTCAACATGAACGTATGCGATATTATCATATAATCTTTTATTACGGTATAATATGAGAAACATGGTACGCTTCTATTTTAATTTTTAGGGTTTCAAACCTTTTTTTTTGACGCGGGGAAACGCATTTTCGCGCCTTCGCTGGCCCATGGTGGGGTCCAGTGGTGTGTGGAACTCGCGGCACCTGGTAGTGCCGAATACCCATCAAAACCACCGCGAGTGCCATCAGTGCCGCCCTCGGAGAAGTGTCCCGGAACAACAATCTTCAGGGCACCTTGACGGCTAGTCAGCCCCCGAAGGAACCAACTCCACCTCCACAGACGGGGTTGCCCCGCACTACAGGACAACCCCACCGACTTTGGGACAGTACAGTGGGGTGAGGTTCGCATCGTCGCCCCTTGCCCCGTGCGCAAATGCGCCATTTCCTGTTGCTCCTAGGTCCACTCTACTTTTAAGATGGGTACCAAGAGCGGTTCCTCCTCCTGATCTTTAAGCCTCTTCTTCTTATAGGAGGGGTGCAAAGATCCCCCTCGGTCCTATTGGCTTCGCCTGCGTTCACCCCAGGCTACTAAGCCCCACCGCCACGACTAGGCTTGAACCATGGTGGGTAACTGGTTAACGTCCCGATAACCTAAGGTAAAAGCACCAAATGCTGCGGTAACCGATAATGGCACTAATTACCGATGGATAAATTTTAATTAATTAATATTTGTGACGTTTGCAGTCGTAGCAGTGCTCTTCATACAAAATAGTGGCTGCCCAAGTATTTTCAACAAATACCATTATTTTAGATACGAATGAGACTGTTATTTGTTTGTTTTTATGTCTTTCCAGTTTTATTTTGCGACACTTACTGCGTATGAATATTAAATAAACACACATTGCTGTTAGTAATCGCGATGGACATTTCAAGCACGTTACCATTTCTATAAAGTTCTATAAGAGAAAGGCCACGCTGGGGGCTAAGGGACTGTTAAAAGTTTAGTCAGACTTTCAGATATATTTATTTAATGATGGTCTCTCAATATTCACAATCAAGAACAATCTTAATATAATACAAGAAGCAACAATGGAATCAATCCAGTTTTTAATAATGGTTAGTAAACAGTAAGGGAATGAAGTCTTATCTGGATAGTTGTCCGAGACACCCTGCTGCAACCTAGATTGAGCTTCTGACTATATATAATTATTAATTCTTCAATTGTTTTTAGATTGTTCTTTTATTCTTAAATTCAATAGTTGAAGATTATACTGACATGAAATATTCATATTAAATCCAAACTTACGAACAAAAAAGGAGCGGAGCTCTGAAAAGGAACACACAACCAATAAGATCCCGCCCCATACCTTTGGCTTCATGAGCTAACTAAAATCAGGCAATATGTATACTTAATTACAATTAAATAGAATTTAACGTCCAACTTTCACATGTGGCATGTATCTATATTATATATTACTATTCAACCTACACATTACTGATACGGTCTATCAAATTAATGTCCATACAGATCATGTAAAATATTACTATCAAAATTCACACATAAGAGAATTAAGACATTTTAAAATTAATAATGACTTTTCGAAACATAAAATATGAAACATGGCGTCGGTAAGAAATCATGAACTCACCCTTTTATTTTAAAAATTATGTATACAATTCAAACACGCCGGCATTTCGCATTCGTGGCATCTTCTGAGGAAAATATGGGTTACCGGGCAGACAAGAAAAAACTATTTGATTATCATATCTTAAGAAATCATTCCGATCTGCTCGCCGGAAACAAGTCAAGAGTGTCATTTCTTCGACACCGAGCACATCTTAATTTGTTTTTGATGAGGGCCAATATCATTAATTCAATATCATAACAAGAAAAAGAAAGAAAGAAAAACATTTATCTTACAACAACACTAAAGACGCCGACAATAGTTTAAGACAAAACAATAAATAGATTTCAGAAAGCATAGTGTACCTTTAGGCTGCGTCAAATTGGTTAGGATCGGCATAAGCTAGGCATGTGCCTAATACCGGTCAATCTCACCGATTTGTATGTCTTCTGTATGTCGTGCCTACCAATGAGAGAAAAAAATAAATATAAAAGAAAAACAACAATGATGAAATAAAAATTAAGAAAAGATTACAAAAATAAATAGGATTAAAACATCTACGTTATAGATTTATAAAAGAGAATAACTAAATATTTAAGCACATTTAAATCACCACACAAGTCCGTACACATACACATATACACAAACATATTTTGTTACAGACACACTAATAAGGTATACACACAGATATAATACAACACACATATAACATATGATTGAGACATTCCAAATCGCCACGCTCTGCGTTGCTCCTCAACAAGGAACTGGTTTAATCGAGTCCTAAAAGCACGTGTAGAGTTGGGTACCCTAAGTGGTGGTGGCAAGTTGTTCCACACCTCCGCAGCCTCGTGGCGGAAACTACCCCTGTATGCAGCAGTTCTATGCGGGTGTATTGTGAGCCGCTGCGTGCACTGTCTGCTCGTGAAGAGCCAATTCTACTTAGAATATAGATAAGCAGGTTCTTTAGATTTAATGGTTAGTAAATGAGAAAAATGTAATGTTATAGTTTTTGTAGGTCGGATTCACCTCCAACCAAACCTCCACCAAAAAGTGTGATATTGCCATTACCGCGCCATAGAAGTCTCGAAATCAAATTGGCAGGTGGCCCATTGGCAAGGACGGGGTGACGGAGAGCTACGCATCTACATTACCATTAATCGTGCAGATGTCAAATACCCGTTTGTCCCTGTCTGTTAAAAAAACCGGGATTGATTCCGGACATTTGATAGGCATATCAATTTATCACTCCGTACGCGTGCATGGTATTTACTATGCAGAACATAACAAACTAGTAATATGGGCCATTTGATCACTATCGTCGATACTAGTTTGAAATCCTCAGCAATAGCAGACGTCGCCTTCCTAACAAATAAAATCAAAGGAGCAATCAGAGCCTTTTGATGACTGCCGACGCCCATGGACACTCGCGTGATTGTCACGCAGATGCGTTGCCCTCGTATAACTCTCCCCCCACCCCAATTAATGTGCCACCGGATACTCACAAACCGCACGAAACGCGACAGCGACGCTGACACTTTACGCAGGTATCACGCGAGCGATTATTACTCCCCCGGTCGTGCCGGCCCAATTCGGTTTTATAGAAGGATGTAGCGTTACGCACCATGTATACCATAGCTTCTTCCCGGTATGCAACACGGCACTTTCGATATACACCTCGATCATGCCGACCTTACTCGACCGCAATGTTCTAGTAGTAGCTGTCCAAAGAGCCCTATCTCAGACCACTTGGGGTGAAGACCAGAGAGCCCGCACTCGCGCAAGCCTGGTTCAGGAGCAATGCATCGAGAATAGCAATGTTGCAAGTGCTTTGTATGCACCACGATATTTTTAACGTCCCCTCGACACTAACATTGTTATATTCCGAACCGGTCTACTAAATATTTCACGTTAACCGGCCAACTTAACTGCGCAGTTAAAGTGAATGCGAGATACGTGTCGCATGGTGCTAACGGTAAAATGTCATGACTTTCCAAATGTTCCATTAACGTACATCGGTTTTCGACAGATGAGGCTCAGTGGTGATTCGAATTTAGATATTCTTTTATGTCGGTTACTATCAGCTGTTCCCAGCATGCCTTCCTGCGCCTTTTTTGCCTCAAACCTTTTTCAGATAATTTTGAACAAAGATAATGTCGACGATACGCCATTAAACATTAGGAGATGTCATGCTGCATGGCTGCTAATTTGGGCCAAGACAGATGCCATGCCGTTGTGTTTCGTGCAGTTTGCAGTAGCCAGTGGCCCATTGAGGATACAGGGTGAAGGAAGGCAACGTATCTGCATGTGCGGATGTGAATGATTTGAAGTCCGGCCGGCGCCGTGATTACATGGGATCGGATAATTCACGGGTTGTAATTCCACCCAGATCATGGATATTTACTAGTGCATTATATGTATTTTTATAATAAGAATCTTAAATATATACAACTTGTTACAACAAATGAATAAAAATACTAAATATATTTATGTTGTCTAGTAAAATAATAATGAACAGAATAACAAAACACAAGACATTATGTACCCAACAGTAGTCACCTCCTGGCTCGTCTGCCCTCCTATGCTATGTGAAAAATAAAAAGCAAAAAAAAATGAACATTACCTTGTCGAAACCACTCAGGCACCAGTATAGACAAACTCGGTTTTAGGACAGTGTCAGTTTTCACATGTTTGCGTAAGTAGAGTACCCAGTAGGTAACTACATGAACATAAATAACATGAATACTAAATAGAGTGGAAGCGATTTTGTTGTTCCGGTAAATATTTAGTTATTTCAACAATTACACTTGGATATAGTGGTTTATCAAGTACGAATGCCACATGGTTACTGTGCTCACTCACGGTTGTACCGGCTTTCAGACCTACAAAACATGAGAAAATATTATAAATCAAATCCACTAGCTGCTAGTATTTTTAGACCTCATACGTATCATGATATGCTAGACCATTTAAATTATTCCTCGAGTTATATTTGAAGTGAAAGCAATAGCACCGTTCGTATACGGAATAATAATATATAATTAATAAATTCGTCAGCAACATGGATCAGCGATAGTTGTCAGCAACGTGCGTTAGCAACATGCTCCAGTTTCGTACAAAGTGCTAAGCGGCGTATGGTAACTCGTAACAGCGAAGTGGCGCTACAAATGGGTTCTAATAAATACAGGTCCTTACAACGATAGCGCAGAGCATTTCAATTTTTAGTTTTAAATGTTCACTTCTAACAGTTCTAAGTGTCTAGGACTGTTTATTGTTTTAAAACAACAGCGAGGCTGTCGCTGTATGCCGGTATGAAGTGAGCGAGAGGTCTTCCCCGGTCGTGCCGGCCCAACTCAGTTGTATGATGTAGTAAAATATGAACATGAATGTTTGTATGTGAAGGAGGAATCTTGCAAGTTAAACTGGACCTACTTTCCGGTGTCCGATTGAGCTGACAATACATTATAGTGGTACCACCGCGCCGATCTGATGATGTCTGATGATGGACCACTGAATGAAACTCGTAAGAAAACAGCACAACGCATGGTGTTTGGCTGTGTTTGATTTGTTTTGGCAATTATTTTACTTCTAGATTCATTATTTGTGGACTAACTAGTCTAGTTTCACATAGTATAAATAGGAATAAAAGTATGCAAATCTCGCGCAAAGCTTTTGTACCATTCGCTAAATGGTGGAAATGCGTGTACTAAATTGATTGACTTAATTTAATTTAAATTTTATGTTCTTCTCCACCAAGTTTTCGTCAATAATTTACCTTATTTATATATTGATGAAACGCGAGCGGTTACAATAACGGTTTGTGTAATAAATGTCCAAGCTTAAAAGTACTATAAATGCAGACCATCAAAAGTCATCCTATAAATAGACATCAAAAACATGTCACAGCCTATAAAATAATATTTATTTATTTATTTATTGCATTGATATTCTGTGCAGTACTTTTTAAATTCATCGATAACATACAGATAAACATTCATTGACGCCACATTATATGAGGTAAATAAATAGAATGAAAGACTCCTCTTTCATTTTCATTTTTGAGCATTTGGTGTATTCTTAGTGTATCATTTCGATAGCAAACTAGGTCTTGGGCTGAATCGATAGTAGATTTATTTGCCAAGTTTCAATTATATTTTGAATAAAAACATTTTCATTTCACTCACTACTGGGTTTAAATTTCACATGTAAAATCCCACGCACGCATAGGAAGCAACCCAAAACTAGTGCCAGTGCATAAATGTATTTCCCTGTAAACCAAAGGTTTCGCAGACGTAGATGACATTAAATACTATTTTAATCATCATCATCATTATCAGCCCTTATCGGTCCACTGCTAGACACAGGCCTCTTACAATGAACGCCAAGACGACCGATCTCCTGCTACTCGCATCCATCCTGCACCGGCTACTGCACGGAGATCGTCTTCCCACCTGGTGAATGGTAGACCAACACTTCGTTTTCCTAAACGCGGCCTCCACTCCAGAATCTTACTGGCTCATTTGCCATCTGTTCTTCTGAGTGTGTGCCAGCCCATTGCCACTTCAGCGAGCTTATTCGTCGCGTGACATAGGATACTTTAGTTCTCTGCTTTATGACTTCGGTACGAATTCTGTCGAACAGAGAAACACCCAACATAGCACGTTCAATGGCCCATCGAAGTACCGCAAACTTGCGGACCAGTCCTAAATTAAGACGCCATGTTTTGGCCCCGTGGTCATCACGGAGAGAACGCATTCGTTGAGAACTTTCGTCCTCAACCTCTGCTGTACAGGCGACGTGAGTACGTGATGAAGCTTCCAGAATGCTGCTCAACAAAATGAATCCTCCTATCAGCTCCCTTCAAGAAGTTTTATCTACCTAATTGCAATTATTACCCAAGGTAGACGTGTTGGTCTACCTTGGGCAAGTACGGATTTTATCGTGACTTATTTCATTATTTAACTAGCCCGACGTTTCAGATGTACTAGATTAGTAGTCCCTTCGTGGCTATGGTTGCTGTATGGCTTAACACAATAAAATACGTAAAAGTATTAAGTATTATTGTAATGAGAAACATTCGCGTAAACTTAAGACATCAATTTACTTATTTATTCCTGCCTATAAAATTTAATTGGTCATTAAACTGACAAAGAATGGAACAAGTTATTATATTAAAATAAAAGTAAACGTCAGCTTTACAATTAAATCACGAATTTATGTAAAATTGTAAATTAATTAATTTGAAATGTCTTTGATATTCTTTGATTTTGGTTTTGGGTATCATGTTAATGCTCCTATCGATGGCTCAACAACAAACGGCTCTTTTAGTTAAAGCCGACCCGTGGTTTGAGCTTTGTGCTACATAGACAAAAGAACTGTTTTGAAAGTTACCTAAATTATAATGTGTAGCCCTAGCAAAATATCTGCTACTGCGGACATCTCTACAGTAACTAGTCAACCGTACAAGACATATTACAGTGTTCCTTACACAGACGCGGACACTATACCTCTCTATATTCCCTCTTCTTCTTTGATAGGATGGTAGTCCGGCAGGACCGGAGAGAAGTGACACGCAGGCCCGATGTCCTAGCAGGCTCACTGTAGCACGGGGCACATGGCGGTATTTACGATTCGAACTGTAATTAGAAATAAAAAATATTTATAAGTTTGTTTCAGATTACATAGAAACATGTACGTTACATTTTCCAGCCACGGTAACCTTGAAAGTGAACTTTTCCAACCACGGCAACTTTGAAAGTGAACTTTTCCAGCCACGGCAACTTTGAAAGTGAACTTTTCAGCTTCAAATTAACACTTTCACGTTATTCTTACTGTTCGACCGAATTCAATGAATACGAACAAAAAACACATCACATTGCTTGTAGTGTGGTCTTTGGCATAGTGAGCGATCATAATGTTGGACAATATCCATGGTCCTAGCGGGGTAGTGTGGTATGGCAACCTCGTGGACAACGTGCGGAATATCCGTAATTTCAATGATTTTATCGTAACTATTATTGGACACAGCTTGACATTGACAGAGACATGACAACATTTTTTATATACAATAGGGGGGCAGACGAGCTATCGGTACCTTATGACTTCTACCGATGGTCAAGAACATTTACATAATTACCATGCCGATGCGTTGCCCTCTTCCCGCCCCCCCTCAATGGCCCACCGGCTACTCACGAACCGCACGAAACGCGACACTCAAGTTGTCACTTTACAGCGGTATTACGTGGGCGAGAGGTACCTCCCCGGTCGTGCCGGCCCAATTCCGTTGCACAGAAGGATGCAGTGTCATGCACTGTACACGGCACTACCTCTTCCTCTGCAGCATGGCACTACCTCTTACTAAAATAACATAAACAATAATAACAAATTAAATGTAAATTCATTAAAATAAGGCTTCTCTATATCTCCGTAGTATATCCTAGCTGGGCTTCACCTGGCTGCCCTCTCTTTTCTAGGATTGTATAAGTCATTGCAATCCTGTGCTGCCTCCGCTTTGATTGGGGAGTGAAATTGAAATTACATGACCAGTTTTCTTCTTATTTAATTGCTAGACCCAAGACAGTTTTAGTATTTCCCCTCGGACTCCCCCAATAGGTTCATATTGGATCCCTACTCTGTCTATCCTGGCGATACAAGAGGGGCAGCGTTGTTAATATGTGGTCGGCCTATCCCGTTGAAATACTCATTATATTTGTTAGGGACATGCTCCAGTAATATTATTGTTGCCCGAACTCGAACCTTCATAAGACAGTAGCAACAGCGTATCCTACAATGGACGTACACACAAATATTTGACTAGTACCAAGTGTATGGATAATTCAAAAAATTGTGTTTGTCTCCATACCTACTTTATTTTATGATGATACTGTTCTCTTTATCATTCCACTCAATTTCAATATCACAAAAGATTGTACAATTCATTGGCGCCAAAATGAGAAAACACTATTGTGTTTTCTATATTTTGATTCGTTAACAATCGTATAATAATGACAGATTCCAGATTCCAGACTAAGACAGGTATATATATATATACCTGGATATAGATAACACCTACATATTATCCCTATGCGGCACTCACCTCACCCACAAACCTCGCATCAACATAATCAACACCTTTACAAATCGGCACATCAAAAGCGAAGCCACAAAGTCTAGATATTTGAAAACACGTTCAAACTGGAGAGATCCGCATTTTTCTCATCAAGATGAAAGCAGTGCTACATCGGTGAACCAGTGTGGTTTCGCCGTGCCGTTGTACAAAAGAAAATCTACTTTAAGTGTAGTTTATAGAATTGAAATTACTGTGACATATACTATATTTAATATTATACAAAAGTAAAACCTTGTACACCGGGGACCATCTTTTTACGGATATGTAATGTTGTAAGTGCACATCAACCTGGTGCCATGTTAAGAAATAAATTAATATTTCACTTAAAATGCTCCACAAAGAGAACATTATGTATGAGGGCGGATTGAGAAGTATTCGACCTAACCAACAAAATAAACACTAAATCAAGTTGTATTTTCTACTTTTCTACATAATCACCATCAACTTGACCGTTGAAAAAAAAAATATTCCTCTACTGATGTTCTGACCTCAGTCTTTGTCGAAAATCTTTGACGTCCCAAGTGTTTCTTTAGGTTAGGGAACAGAAAGAATTGTGACGGTGCAAGATCAGGTGCATAAGGCGGATGCGGCAATAATTCAAAGACACAATTGTGGATTTGATTCCAGCCATTATTTGCACAGACGTGCGAACACTGGAGTCTGACACCTTTTAAGATAATCACTCATAATGACACCTTTCGAGTCTGAATAATCACTCATAATCACACCCTTCGAGTTCGAACACTGAAGCCATTACCTTATTTTCCGACAAAATCGCCTTAGCGTTTTTAGGGGGTGGTGAATCAGGTCTTGTCCACTGTTTCGATTGTTATTTGTTTCTGGCGTACAATAAAGAACCCAAGTTTAGTCCATTGTAACAAACTGATTCAAAAAATATTCTAGCACCTAGCATCGGCTTAAAAGAACTCCAAATACACGTGAAATAGCCAATCGTGTCTTTTTTGTTCAACTGAAAGCAGTCACGGAACCCGCCTCACAGACAACTTATGGAAACCCAATTCGTTGACTACGGTGTTTTGAGTTCGTAGTAGACGTCGAAGGCCTAACAGAGCGGGATTCATCTTTCACACTCTCTCTATCTCTACCACGCTTGAATTATGCTATCCATTTTTTGACGGATGAATAAGACAGACTAGAATCTCCTAAAGTGCTGACTATATCATCATGGATGGCTTTCGGTGATAGCCCCTTCTTGTGGAAGTACTTAATAACGGCACGCTGCTCGGTTTGCGCCATCCACAGAAACTATGTCCGATTGCTCTGTTAAAAAAATATAAAATCACAATTCACATTTTTTTTCTCAACATATTCGAGACATGCCCGCGGCCACTTTAGCTATATCGAACAGTCTTCGTTAAAAGTTACAACATTGTTGACTGCTAACTAAAGTTTTAACTAAGTTCCGTTTTAGATGTTCGAGGATGCACGTATTTTTCCTTTTCCCACTTTAGTTGTCGTCTTAGAACTTTGTGAGATATTCTTATAATGTCAGCAGCGTATTTTCTTCGTTTATTTTTTTTTTATTACAAAAGACATGGGGCAAATGAGCAGTCGGAACATTTTGATGACTTAACACGATGATGAAGGTCACAAGTTTAACGAAAGGCGTCAGCATACATCTTCGTGGTGACATCGTGTGCTTCTGAGGACCATTAGGAGGGATATGTTAAGGACAGCATCGCTTCATACCATGTAAAAAGTAACTCAAAATATTATGACAGTTTGTTGGGATTATTTGTGTAAATCATTTTTTATATACTTTAATAAAATTTCAAATTTATTGTAGTAGTGCCACTGCTGCATTGGAACTGAATTGGGACTGCACGACCGGGGAGGTACCTGTTTCTCACACTATAGTGACAGCTACTATGTTGCATTTAATGGGGTGTGTCAGTTTCCGTTGGCACATTGTAGGGCATTCCCTCACCCACTACCCGACATTACAGGTAGTGGGTGAACCGCAGCACGTCTGCACAACCTCAGTGTATATCGGTGACAATGGGTCAGTAAAAAAACTCTAGGCACGCGTCATTATTGTTCATGTCACTTTCATTGTTAATTATGAAATCCAATTTGCGGATTATATTTCATGAATATAGGTCCAGCCAACACAAACGATGTGCCACAGGCCACAGCCGTTTGCCTATAAATAACAAATAAATATCAATTTATTTCAGACCACTAACAATATTGAAAATACATGAATTTATAACTATAGTAATAACTTATGAAATATACAAAAGTGTGTATTATGTGCAAGCTAAGTGTAAAAACTAAAATGATGACTATAGCTAACTTGAGGGCGTCGGATTTTAGTTATTCCCTACTGCGTCAAAAGATGTATTACTTCAATAGCCTAAGACAACCATCAACTAATTACAAATGAGGTGGGTAGGACTCGCCCAAGAACATATCCGCTTGAAGTTACCCGTGCGCGATATTGGAATAGAACCCAGACCATCAGTGACGTAGCAATAGGATGACAAGTCAGCAAAATGTCCCGGGCCCGAGGACGCCCCCCAATCAGAGATCAGTGCACATGCGTTGTTATCATGAACTGGTGAAGTTTCACCATTTTGGGAGAATAATCCAGTGAATTTTACTATAACTTTTTAGTGCATGACACTATATCTACTATAGCAGCACTGATAATAATACTTATCTAATGCTAAGGGTCTTTTTGGCGAGGTTCAATCTTCGGCATCACGTGACGGATCCACATATTTTTCGCCCCACAAAGACACCTTGCTCGATCTCATTTGTACAGACGTAAATGTGATCACATTTACGTCTGTACAACTGTACTGAGTCTGGGTAAAACACATACCGACTCTTGGTGATCATGCCTTAATTGCGTGTGGCCTCAAAATGCCTAAATTTAGATTTCGCCCTAAACGTCTTTGTGCCTTAGATCACTCAAAAATATAGACCCAGTTGTATTTAATTCTATTATGGCATCTATTAATTGGAACTCAATAAACATGGGAAACGTTAATGAAATAGCCAATGGACCTTACGCTTAATTTTTTGGAAGTCTTTCATTGCCTAGCTGGAGCTAGAAAAGATTAGCTCTCATAAAAAATAGAAGTTACCCGTGGATTATACATAACATTCGCTTATTGTTAAAACGACTAAACAACTAACCAAAGTACTACAAAGAACTCAAAAACCTCGTTGCGCGGGCTATCCGGATAGAAAAAGATATGTATTTTAAAACTTACGTCACTTCAAATCGGCGTAACCCTAAAATAATGTGGAGACACATTAAGGAAGTCATTTTTAAAGAAAAAAATTATACGCTTCCTCCTAACCTGTGTGATCCTAATTTGATTAGTAATCATTTTCATAATGTACGTGTTGAAAATGCTGTAACGAAATCGTATATAGATTTTTTTAATGAAAATAAATTCGGTCCATTTACATTCATGTTTCAGACTGTAAATGAAAGCACTGTAATTTAAGCCTTATTAATAATAGTATATTGTCATCCACATATCCGCGCGCATGCCGCGATGCTGTGGTGAGTTCTATTCCAAAAAGACCTAGCCCAGTGGAATTTAAAGACCTACGTCCTATAAGTATTTTACCGTACGCATCCAAGATACTGGAAAAAGTAATTTGTAAGCAATTGGTGGAGTACTTGCAGAAGAATCTTATATTATGATATTGTGGTGCTTCCTAAAACCTGATTGTAATGTGGGTACATTACAATCAGATTTAAGGAAGCACCACAGTATCGCTACCGCTCTTGTGAGTGTGCTTGGTGATGTACTACAAGCCCAAGATGATGAAAGCATCCCAATTATGGTACTACTTGATTTTTCACGCGCATTTGATGCTATAATCATTAACCTGCTACTAGCTAAGCTACGATTTTATGGGTTGGAAGAGGCCCCTCTCTTATGGTTCGCTAGTTACCTTCAGAACAGACACCAAATCGTAGAGATTGTAGATGAAGTGCAGAACGTCATCCCGTCGCGGCGTAATCATATTAAGGGAGGGGTCCCTCAAGGGTAGATACAGGGGCCCATTTTATTTAATTTATACTCTGGAGACGTAATTAATTGCATAACAACATGTAAATACCATATATACGCTGATGACATACAAATCTACTTGTCATTCAAACCACGTAGCTTAGCAGAATCGTTTCGGTTAATTAATGAGGACCTAACTAGGATTTATGACTGGTCGAAGTCAAATGCACTGGTATTGAACCCGGGCAAAAGTAAATATATAGTCCATGGCAGTCGTCATCAAGTGCAGCTAATTAAAAACAGAAACCTGTTCCGTGAAATAGACGGTAATAGAATCGAGGGCATAAGCAAAGTTAGAAACCTAGGACTATTCCTAGACGAAAATATGCGATTTGAATCACACGTTTCTAATACAATTCGCAACTGCATCTACAGTCTTATTCAACATCTACAAATTATGGATTCAATGAGAAGCTACGTATATGTGAGTCATTAGTACTCCCCAAATTCAATTATATGGATGTCGTCATTTGCCCACGATTACTAGAACGTACTAAGAAGTCCATTCAGAGAGTTCAGATCGCCTGTGCAAGATACTGCTTCAATTTAGCGTGACGAGATCACGTGACTCCGTACCTGAACCAATCATCAATCCTAAAAAATGAAAGCCGTAGGAGGCTGTATCTTGCCACTATGTTGTTCGGCGTCGTAAAGCATGGAGTTCCCGTGTATCTGCACAGAAAACTTGAGTGGACAAGGGACGTCAACACTACGCATTGCACAAGACACTCCCACTAAACTCTTAGGTTGTCCGCACACCGTACAGCCGCATTTAGAGGTAGTTTTAAATACGCCGCGACGGAATGTTGGAACGGCCTGCCGCCACTATTACGTAACTTGAATATCAAAAATAGCTTTATATCTCAATATAAAGCTCATCTCATATTGACGCAAAGAAATGGAGATTCATGGGCGTAGGAGACGTGAGTATGATGCAATCATCGTAAAATATTTATTGAAAATATTTGATGTGTTTGTTAGTAATTTATAACAATTATCACAATTTCCTTTAGTTTAATATATATACATTTGTTATTTATCACTAAATTTACCATAATAAGTACCTATCAGATTACGCATTAATGTTTTTATGTGAGTGTAAATATGTAAGTATGTGTAATATGTATGTATGTTTATATGTGTGTATGTATGTGTACCTATATATGTACATGTATGCATGTATTATTCAATGATTGCCTAAATAATTAATGTTTGTGAAACCAAAAACGTGTTTGGACGTTACCGCCAAAGGAGAAAAAAACCAAAGGTGGACCTGAAAGCCAGTGTCAGATCATAAGGTCTGGCTTAAGCTGCGGTCACACCATTTTGTGGAACACACTGTTACCAACCGTTACCTTGCTCCCTGTTAATGTCTTTTTTACGTTACTTTTTTTATTAGTTATATTTATAATTGCAAGGATGCTATCTTTTAATTAAATTTTACGTGTTTATGTTGTAGCAAATAAATTATTTTTATTCATTTATTTTATTTATATCCGATTTCTGGTTTGCCCCCTATTCTATAAAGAAACCCGCTACGGTGACCACTGCAACCAGTGTAAAAGTGTATGTAATTTTAAACAATTCAGTGAAATAGTGTATGATTATTTTTAATAAATTTACCAACGTTCAAAGAAATTTTTATCCTATGCTCCGTCATATAAATGTAAATATTCTCATCACAAAGATAGCCGAATATATCTACGTTTATCACGCATGAAACATCAGTGTATGCCATGCCTTGAAAAAATTGTAAAAAATCTTTGTGTTGATAACATATAAAATTCTCAGTCACTCCCTGGAGTATGTTCGGAGAAAGGCTTGTGTAAAAGTGCCTTAAAAAGCCCAAAAATAAGCTCGGGGCTGTTCCCTGAAGTAAACACCGTGTTACCCCATATTACTGCTTAGATTACAGACATTTTCATCCCTGGGAACTTCTACACAAATACAACGCTTATAGTCTCAGAGTGGATTGAAAATTGAAATTCTATGCTACTAAATAAAATTTTATGATGCCTAAAATTGTTCTATGTATTTTACAGGTAACGTTAATTCACAACTGGTTTTCAAGTATCACCTCTCTTTATTTAGGAATATCTTAAAAACCACCGGGTGTTACTTCTCACATCTTTCGTACTAACATGCACCATGTTATATTTTTCTTTTATAAACATGAGTATAGCCAAAAAGTTTGGTTAATTAACTTTACAAAGTAATGTTTTTTTACACAAAATTACAATTTTATCAGATGCTTTTATCATAAGAAAGAAGCGAAAGAAATATTAATTCTGGTCAGAAACAAAACCAGAATGTTAATTTAAATTTATTTACATTACCAACAGAACAGGCACATTGATAGTGTCGATATTTTGATAAGGTTAAAATCACCGAAAACACTTTACTGTCTAAGTATACCAAAAAGATTAAGTCCTTTTAAAATTTTACATTCTAACAATCACCATTCGCTCACTTGATACCGTCGTAAAGTGATAGCCTCGCCTCGTGCGGTTTGTGAGTATCCGCTGGCTCATTCGGGTGGGGTGGTGGCTAGGAGGGCTACGCATCTGCGTAACAATCATGCGAATGTCCACGAGTGTCGGTAGTCATCAAAAGGCTCCGATATTTCGTTTGCCCCCTTATGCTATAAAAAAATCTGTCCGATCCGACCTAAATGACATTCACCTATACTACGCCCGTTTTCCCTTCACACGACAAAATGTCGGTAATACAGCAATAAAGAATATGCGCAACGCAAAAACGTAACCCCCTCTCACACCACGAGGTTGTCACATAAAACATCCAACAACTCGGCCAGGAGCCAGCTCGACTTTATCACTCATACCACGACTTCTCCTACATTTAACATTATCATTGGACTGGGACCTGGGTGATCACAAAATGTTGTGACCTAGCCATGCTTCACAAGACAATATAGACTGTATTACTAATGCCATAAAGCATACGTTTGTGAAAACATCTTATGTAATTTTTGCCATCAAAATAAACTGACCATCGACAGATAGACATCAGATTAGTTACCGATAAAGTGCTTCGTGGTTTCGTATATCAAGTGACAGATGTGAAGGCATAGCGATACCTTGGCAA
The DNA here is from genome assembly GCA_017140195.1 of Eumaeus atala. Taxonomy (NCBI): domain Eukaryota; kingdom Metazoa; phylum Arthropoda; class Insecta; order Lepidoptera; family Lycaenidae; genus Eumaeus; species Eumaeus atala. The sequence goes on along the minus strand of JAFELO010010721.1, from coordinate 464,242 downwards.
ACATACTTGTTTTGTTTCGTTAGGAACGCATATAAGTATATTTTTTAATGATTTTATAAAATTGGTATAGCAGAAGCTGAAGAGTTTTGTTTGTTGAACTCCCTAATCTCAGCATCTACTGATCCGAATAGGTAAGTTATGTCTGCTTTTCATAAACCATTTATCAAGGAAGGCCATGTGCTATATATCATGGCGCTATGACTAATGTGAACGGAGTTAACCAAATGTAATCGCGTGGTGATACTTGTAATATTTTTTATTCGAGCACGCTAATCTCAGAAACTTCTTTTCCGATTCGAATTTTATCAGTGTAGGATAGCCTATTTATCGAGGAAGGATACACCAAAGGCCAAGGGAGTGTAGTACATATATTATTTGGGTCTGCGAGGCCAATGTCATACATACATACACCAGCGGTGCAGATTTCTGTGTTCCTTGATACATTCTGAAGAGCTTGACGGATTTTACTTATGAGGTGTCGCTGGATTCATGTTGATAGTGCGTGTGACACTGGATATATCTATGTCTCAGTCGGATTGTCTGAATCGCTGTACTTCATTACGGCTAGCCACTTTCAAAAACAGGTCCGTTTTATTTTGTGGCGGGCCAACAATTAGCCACATTGAATAAGGCTGAGTAAAATTACGCTAGAAAGAGTTCGACGCTATACGACATTCAATAAAGCTAGCTTCATTGAAATAAAGTTAACAACTATCCGCCTTTTTGACGCGTTTTAGTTCCTCACTTTAATACTCGTAGCGTTGCTTGACATGACATTAATAATAGTGTCGATTGTAGAATAAAAAGAAATAAAAGCCTATGTCCCGATAGGATCAAAGGTTAGGCGGTAGCTACGCTCGCTTTCGTATCTACCTATCGTCTCGTTTATGATGTGCACAATAAAGAATATTTCATACCACATAACCACAAGGGCTTAACCTTTGTGGTTAGGTTATTTTCTTATTTGCACTCAAAACACTTGTCCTAATTTCATACTTGTGTCACTATTACTGCCTAAAATCAAGAGATTTAATTAAGGTCAGCCGCCATATTGAAGAACGTCTCTCAATGATAATCCGGCTAATCATTGGCCCGCGACAAAACAAAACGGCCCTTTTTTTGAAAATGACTAGCCATAATGTTATACGACGATTTGTACTAAACGACTACGATATCTTTACTAATATTATAAAGACGAAACATTGGATTGTTTGTTTGTTTGATTGTTTTTTTTTTAACCGACCGATTTGATAACATATTTTACTATTAGAATCCTAAATCATTTGTTACGAACACTGGCTATATAACATGTTCTCATACGTTTTGATCATTATGACACTTCAAAAAGAAAGTAAATACTTTTTTCGGTGCAGAAATTATTGACAACTTGCTATCTCGACAGATATTGTTCTGTCATAAATTTAATTTTTAGTCATTATCATGACATTGAATAATCACGGCCATTGATTTACAAAATTAGAAAAAAAATATAAATTACTTTAGTTAAATCCATGAAATTTAGCCATTTTCGTGAAGTATGCGTGCGAAGCCGGAACTTGCTGCTAGTAAAAATGTATTTTAAGCTGAACAGTTCCACATTTGTCAATTTGTTAATATATGCTTAGTTATTACGGTTGTGTTTCCGGAGTTCCAATTTAAAAGCGGGGACACGTTTTATCCTAATACCGTAATAAGATAAGAGATGCCCTGCTTTTTAGATATAAGATCCTAGATATAATACATTTTCATAAACAGTCTAGCTCCTGCTCTTTTCAAAACATTACGTTCTTTTCTAGAACATGCATGATTAACAATTTTTTACGTTCTTTTCTAGAACATGTATGATTAACAATTTTTTACGTTCTTTTCTAGAACATGCATGATTAACAATTTTTTACGTTCTTTTCTAGAACATGAATGGTTAACAATTTTTTCTGTCTTGTATTTTATTATACTTCTGTATCACGCAGTGTAAGTATCATTCATGTCTTAAGTTTACGTGAATGTTGCATTACATTAAACTACTTTTACTGATATTCTAACTAGACTTGTTAAATATATAATTAAGTAAACCACGATAAAGTCTGTAGAAGTGTTTACAGGGTATTATGTAAGTACATGAAATATATTATATGCGAATAAATTCAAACACCTTCCTCCCCCCTTTCCCAACGAAATAATGAATCGTGAATTTTGACAAGTATGTGAGGATGGTGATTTATGGTACTCACTTATTTCCAAGTAATATATATAATTTATGTGAGTTCTTTTGCCCACGGGAGGTGAAGAGGAGGGCAACGCGTAGGTATAATTAAGCTCATGTACATTGGCATCGGTAGTCGTTGAAAAGCTCCGATTCCTCGTTTGTCCCCCTATACTATAATATAAAAAAATATAAATAATAACTTAAAAGCACTTAACTTTTACATCCAGACTATAAGGCCAGCCGAGGCGAGCGATATGCTCATGCCTTCTACTTGCTGAGCTGCTGCTCTACCCTGCAACCGGCAGTGATGTAAGAAACACCAGACTAAATAATACGATGACAGTAATAAAGTTAAAATTTAACAGCAGGGGCGGATGCTGCTGGTTAGGACATGAGAGCACTCGATAGAGAGATAACAATTAAGTGCTGTTGCTGGAACTCCAGGCGGGATGATAAACTGATAAAACGCACGCAGCCCCGAGATGTGGGAGATTAAAGAAGTTCCAATTCAATTTACTTGCTCAACTACCTGAATAGAATAAGCTACGTATATCGGCCTGGGGCACACGAAGCGATAAATAATAATAATAATTATAGTCTCTACGTCAGAACAACTTTCCAAATATTAAGTTATATAGTACATTTAGTATAATAACAATGGCGTTTGTGTTATGAAACAGCTTACAAATATTATGTTGCATATTACATTTAGCCTATTGTTGTAATTGTTTTATTTGATACCGGTGTAAAGCCCATTGGAAGGGAGGCAATAGGTGGACAATGCATGCGAATATTCATTGGCATCGGTAGTCATAAAAAGGCTCAGATTGATCAATTCACAAAAACAATACGAACACAAGTCTTAACAATTGCCGTGCCATTCGCTATTTGTCTGCCCCAAATTTGCATGTACACACCGTTTTTAGACCATGAAAGTTTCTACATGAAATCCCTCTCTTGGAGTTTAGCTGAAGCTCCCTTCAAGAGTGCATCATTACACTCATCGGGTTTTGCTTTTAAACAATATAGGTAGAAAATAGTAGTACTAGATACTTAGGTAGGTTAAGGAAGGTGTGAAATTATGATTTGCTCTTAACAATAACATCTGTGGATTTATCACACCACGTTACCTTAGTTCTATGGTTAGTTCCGTAAAGACTTGAATCTCCACCCAGCCGTTATACTCTCTCAGTGAGCACGTGAAGCTGTCGATCCTACGTCTGATATCTCATAGTTCTCGTCGGCGTACTATCTCATAAGGATAGGGACAAGGGAAATGCACTTGTAAACACACTTACACACTTTAATATGTACTGCTCTACAATAAACCTACTTTTACGGATTTTATCACAGTTTATTGAATTGTTGAAACGTCCTAGTTAGAAATCCGTTAAGATAGCTTTTTGTAGTGTAAATATTGACAATATTTACTGCCCCGTAATTAGTCTATACAAAACCCTCTAGCTGAATGATTTTCAGCTGAAGCTAGGTGTATATTATTCTTAATATATTCCTAGCTACTATCTCTCTCTCTCGTTCTACGCTCTCTAACTCTCCGTCTCTCTCTCTTTCTTTCTTTCTCTCTCTCTCTCTCTCTCTCTCTCCTACTGCACGATGGATCGTATAAAACTCAATAATATACTTGTATCCCGGTGTAACCCCAGCACATAAGAACACACACGATCCACCGATTATGCGCCCCGGCTGCGATGTCGAGTTGTTTTAATGAAATTCCAGATTAAGCCTTCTTATGACTGCCTCATGGTAATCTGACTCGGTAAAAATTCCATCACGGCATATTGTAATCACGAAAAAAAAACCCGTTTCATATCGGATTTACATATTTTATTTTGCGAATAATAAAAACATGGCCTATATGTGAGGTTTATCAATGAATTTTTCAAGGCTATAATTTGAAAATTCATTGTATAAAAATATACGTTTTTTTAATATAAAAAAACGACTGTGATTTAGAACACACGATCGAAGTAAAACTTCTTTAGTTATTCTGAACATAGAAGGCTATTAGAGAAAGAAAATGTGTTTCTTGCCTCATCAGTAATATACTAAATACAACTCTCTCTTTTTGTCTAGTCTCACTCTCAACTTCCGTATAACTCTCATTCTCTTTCTATCTTCTCTTACTTATATGAGCCTCTCAACTTCCGTTAGACGCATTTGTGTAACGCTATCATCACGTATTCACCGGATTACTTCTCAAGTCATGCGTGCTAAAGAAGTTTGCCTTCGAAAAGAAGTAGCTTCAAATGTAAACAAAAATTATAATAATTCTTATTTTTATAGAATAGGGGGCAAACGAGAAATTGGAGCCTTTTTACAACGCCCATGAATATTCACATAATTGTTAAGCTTGTGCGTTACCCTTCTCCCTCCCCTCCCCCTCAATCGGCCACTGGATACTGACAAACTCTACGAAACGCGACTCTGAAGATGTCACTTTACTTTAGGTACCTCACCTGTCGAGCCTTTAGTGTCATGCACAATGCATGGCACTACCTCCTCCTATGTAGCAGGCCACTACCTCTTCCTAAAAAAAATATGAACTAATACTAACTAAATACGTAACGTCTTGTGTCACATGTACTAGACATAAAACGATGGAAATGTTAAATATCTATAAATATTATAAAACAAAATACCTTAAAGTTGTCTGTCTGTACATGATCGATTTTCCCATAGTCTATTAAACGAAATTTCTTGCGGCTTTCATAGAACGATGCCAAAATGCTTTTGTGTATACTTCTTTACTAATCGAAGTTTTGGTCCACCGTTCACCAGGTGGGCAGACGATCTCCGTGCAGCAGCTGGACCGGGATGGACGCGAGTACTGTTGATGATGATGATACTTCTTTAGTTTATAACTTGGTTACCTACCAACAGGTAACAATCTGGGCTCACTTATTCTCGAGGCGGATCAGAAAGATTCTTAAAAATTTTAGATTTTCATTATATAAAATTAATTATCAAAAATATAAAAATTAGAATACATTTTTAATATTTTTTTATAGCATTAGAGGGCAAACCAGAAATCGGAATCTTTTAGTGACTACCGACGCCTATAGACATTCGCATGATTGTTACACATATGCATTGCCCTCGTATACCCCCTCCCCCAAGGGACCACTATATATAATTATATACATATTATTTAATTATATAAATATATAATAATCCATGGCCTTGGTGGGCCATTGGATCATCAAGCTTTCGAGAAACATCATATATACTGCAGCAGGTAACAAAGGTTAAGTTAAGGTCACTCTCAAAACTTCCTCGGAAATCGTTCCCGTTCGGTTGCAAGCATAAAAATAGGCCCGGGAGCTAATTAAACAACTGCCAGGTTTCCCAACCGGCGAGGTTTAATTATTAGCGAGTTAAAACAAACCCCTCATGACCAAACTAACCGTGTATGTTACATCATACATATTTCAGTTAAACGCTTTTACGCAGTTAAATCTAATGCCATATTTCTCGTCAGAGCAGAAACGGTTTTTATCCAACCTTTCGCACAAGGTTATGCATCTGCTCTGTAGCTGAATTCTTTCGGCATCACCTTCACCGGGGTAGGTGAGTTCGGAGTTTCTGTAAGACTTTTTCTAAGAGATAGTGACATGGAGCGAAAACCCGTGGAAAAGTGACAATAATGCTGTAGCATTTTCATACGGTTTGTGAGTAGCCGGTGGCCCATGGAAGGGGAGGAAAGATAGTCAGCGCATTGATATCACAATAGTGACGTGGGAGGTTGTCAAAAGTTTCGGTTTGCCCGCTAAAACATAAAAAAGAATTGAGGAGAGATTTTTATGCCGACGTGATCTATCTGACAATCTGGTCTTTACACCTTCTACTGTAAAAAAGAATTAAGGGGACATTTTTATGCCGACGTGATCTGTCTGATAATCTGGTCTTTACACCTTATACTATAAAAAAGAATTAAGGAGAGATTTTTATGCCGACGTGATCTGTCTGACAATCTGGTCTTTACATCTTATACTATAAAAAAATTAAGGAGAGATTTTTATGCCGACGTGGTCTGTCTGACAATCTGGTCTTTACACCTTATACTATAAAATCTATATTTCATACTATACCAGTTGTACCCAGTATATATACACCAATTTTCATAATATTCTGTGCAGTACTTTTTAATTCACATACAGACAAACATTCATTGACGTCACATTATATGAGGTAAAATAAATAGTATGAAAGACTCCTCTCGCATTTGGTGTATTCTTAGTGTAACATTTCGATAGCAAACTAGGTCTAGGGCTGAATCGATAGTAGATTTATTTGCCAAATTTTAATTCTATTTTGAATAAAAACATTTTCACTTCACTCACTACTGGGTTTAAATTTCACATGTAAATCGCACGCACGCATAGGAAGCAACCCAAAACTAGTGCCAGTGCATAAATGTATTTCCCTGTAAACCAAAGGTTTCGCAGACGTAGATGACATTAATTACGATTTTAATCATCATCATCATTATCAGCCCTTATCTGTCCACTGCTAGACACAGGCCTCTCTCAATGAACGCCAAGACGACCGATCTCCTGCTACTCGCATCCATCCTGCACCGGCTACTACAAGGAGATCATCTTCCCACCCACTGAACGGTCTTTTCGATTTCCTAAATGCGGCCTCCACTCCAGATCCTTAATGGCCCATCTGCCATCTGTTCTTCTGATTCACCAGCCAGCCCATTGCCACTTCAGCGAGCCTATTCGTCGCGTGATATCGGATACTTGAGTTCTCTGCCTTATGTCGGACAGAGAAACACCCAACATAGCACATTCAATAGCCCGTTTAGCTTCCGCAAACTTGCGGACTAGTTATAAATTAAGATGCCATGTTTCAGCCCCGTAGGACATCACGGGGACAACACATTGGTTGAAGACATTCGTCTTCAAGCTCTACGGTATAGGCGACATGAGAATGTGACGAAGCTTTCGGAATGCTGCCCAACCCAACAGAATCCTTCCATCGGCTTCCCTCTCGAAATTATGTCTACCTAATTGCAATCGTTGCCCGAGATAGAGGTATTAGTCTACGACGTTGAGAATAGCACTATAGACGTTGACCGGCCTAGGGAGAACGTGTTCGTTGAGCATGACCTTTGTCTTGTCCAAGTTCATCCTAAGGCTAATATATCGGTAGGATTCATTTAGGCTGTGAAATATATCCAAGCTCTCCAACGATTCGGCCAACACAACGACATCGTCAGCGAAACGAATATGTTGGAGTTCTCGCCGTTAATATTTATGCCGGATTCTGCCCAGTTTAAAGTCTTAAAAGTCTTACGTCTTAGTCTTAATTACATTTTATGACTATATTTTTTCTGGAAAAAAATCATGGTTCCCTTAGAATACGCTTCACTATCATCAAACCTTAAGGTACAGCTATTGCACTCTAAAACAAAACACAATACGTTTGTAGAACATTTCGGTGTTTAATCAGAGTGCGCCGGCATTTAATATTCCGCTGCAGCAGACGGAAATTTACTGTTTGCGGTCAACTGCAGAGTCGTACCTACTGACAGTACAGGCCTAAGTGTATTGATTGGATTACGACGTTCTACCTTAAACTGGAAATTTAGTCGTTATTCCTTCCTCATTTGTAAATAGTCTTGGTGAAAATTGAAATATTGAACAAAATTGGAATATTGTGCAAAATTGAAATATTGGGCAAAATTAAAATATTGCGAAGAATTTGAATACCTGCTTTTTACATCTATTAATGATCACGCACTGGTCGATCTTAGATGATATCCTACCGATTGGTGGGATACGCTGCTTGTGGGCCGAATGTCAGCTTGAGCCAACTATCTCCTACAGAAAAGGTCTGGAACTCCAATCACCTTGGCACCTGGTCAGCCCCGCATAAATTATGATAAGTTGGGGCAGGTTAGTGTCATTACACACCCTTCCGGCTTACCCTGGGTTGGTTAAATGGCTAATAAAATATTTTCCCTGCGAAAAGTTACAAAAAATTGTTAGTGTCATTGTAGGCACTTCTGCGATGTCACGGCCTGGGAGATCGCTCTCTCTCACATGATATCGCCTAAAAACAGATTGTTTTGCTATAGACATCTGTAGACCTGATCGATCTTAGATGGTATCCGGTAGCAGGCGGATGGAATATGGAGCCAATGGGCCGAATGCCAGCTTGAGTTAGCGACCCCCTATAGAAAAGTTCTGGATCTCCAAGTAGTAGGGCACCTCGGCAACTGGCCATCTACTCATAAGTTGTGGGAAGCTGGGGTATGTTAGTATCATTGCGGCCGATTGGGGGTAGGGTGAGGAAAATAGAAGCAAATTGGCTCCAATTATTTGTTTGACGCCCTATGGCAAAAGGTTTCCGTCAGATCCCTCAACTAATACGGGTATATTTACCAAGATTTTTTATACAGTATAGGGGGCCAAACGAGATATCGGAGCCTTTCACGACTATCGACACCCACGAACATCGGCTCAATTACTATGCCGATGCTTTTCCCACCTTCCCCCCTGCTCTCCCAAGGGGCCAAACGCAACACCGAATGTGTCACTCTACTATGGTATCATGTGAGCGAGAGGTCCCACCCCGGTCGTGCTAGCCCAATTCCGCTGCAATGCAGCACGGCACTACTTCTTATTAAACCAATTTCCAAAAAAAAACATCCAACTAATTCCTCGCTCGAGAGAAATCCTAAACATCCTCTAATAAAAATGCCATCATTGAATCTATTCGTGCATTTTAAATTCTAAAACCAAATGCACTCATATGGATACATTTTTTTCATCCATTTAAACCATTTAATGTGAAAGCGAATGGAATAAGTGAAAACCGATGTCCGAAAATAAAATTTTAGTCCGAAATGAGAATATTGAAGGCTGTATGGAATGAATCCGTTCCAGTACACACGTTTTTATTACCCTTACATGTTTCTGGTATTTTTGTTTTAATTTACTGAATGTAACAAATGAATCTCCCTCTCTTTTGATCTAATGTAGTGATTTTGAGGCGTTTTCACAGATCATCCACGATATCTTCCGGTGTTCCACATTTGCCACACATATACATATGCTGAAATTCACAACTATTTAAACTGTAGGTCCATGCCTGTTCAGCAAGATCTGATAAAAAATGGTTCAATAAAATGAGAAATACTTCGCGAAGCTCTTTCTATAATAATAATGCATATACAAATTTCGGTTGCAGCGTCTTTAATAGAACTGCAGTTGCATGTACGTTTCATTCTGAGTTTAATAGAGCCTGGATGGTTTATCAACAGGTACATTCTGGCTAGTACTAAACTAATCGCTTATTGACATGAGCCATCTGCACAGGATATATTATAGTAATACTATTTGCGCAGACATAAATGCACTTTCTATTTCCTCATTTTTGAGATTGAGGTCTCATATTACAATGGAAAGGCAACGTGAGGCAAAATCAGCCGCAGGACCGACGGATCAACGAGCTTTCCCATCATCGTGGCTCCGACTGTTATTAGCTATTAAAAAATTCTTGTACTTTTTCCTTGGTTGGGCCTGGGATTTAAACTCGGGACCTCACCTCAGTGATTGAGCATGCTTACCATTAGACTACGAGGCTGTATTACTATAATTACGTACACATCAAAGCGTGGTTCGCAAATTATAACAACAGCTTCGGAAATCGAATCAGTGCGTGCACAGAATCAATTTTCCCGTAGTAACTTTGCGAAATCATTAAACAAATGGGCTCAGCACACCGACATAAGGGGGCGTTCGAGGGGGCTATAGATTGATGAAACGACAACATTGTTGGGCTTAAGCGCATCGGATTGAAATGTGGTTTGGCCTTAATTCAGCATATAGTAATTGCTTCCTTTAAAACTGGTATGCTTTATTGTCACAGGAAAGTTTTAGTAAGAGGTAGTGACACCGTCGGTGTAGATAACTCTCGCTGATATGGCCCTGAAAATCAGTTTAAGGTCTTAGGCTCTGGCTATAGCTGAGGAACCCACCCTTTCATATCACACTGTTGTCAATATGACAAATTTGCACTACTTTCTGTATTGTAAGTTTTTTTTCTTATTTGTATGGCTCAGTGTGCTTTTCACAAACAGATTATTTATCTATTTATTTAATATGATACCGCCGTAAAGTGACATCTACGGTGTATCATTTCGCGTGTTCATGGTGTTCATCACCATGGTGTTTAGTTCCGTTATTCAAACGTCAATTTGTATGAATACACCATTTGTAAACCCCCTCAAATAACAAAATGAAAACTGCAAGTCCCAAGCATAAAATATAGTGTAAATAACATAACAACCATCTCACGGACACCAAATGGAAAACAAAATAAACACATAAAATACGCCATCTTTTATCATAAAAAGATAAAGTTCGTATGCGGGAAAAGTTTTTTTCACTTCACAAATTGATGATATAAAGTCTGGTAATGAAATCGAATGCGATTTGAACGTCAAATAAAACGGATGAAGAAAGAAAGGAAAAGTAAAAGTTGGGATTCAGTTGAGTCTAATTCGAAAAAACAAAGTTTTATAAAGTCCGACTCTAACATGAATTCAGATTAATTTTAATCCTTTACAGCATTCGATACGGTATGTCGTATCGCCTTGACGGCTCAATTCTGTACGCTTTATATGAAGATAAAATAATTAATAGATCCTACTATGACAATGATTATATTATAAGACATGGGAGTCTTGTAATAAACTTCTGAATATAAAAAAGAGGTAGTCCTATGCTGAATTATTTCCGAATTAGATCGGCACGCTCGGGGAGATACCTCTCGCTCACAAGTTACCGCCGTAAAGTGACAAATATGCTGTCACATTTCCTGTTTTCCGTAGAGGAGGTGAACAACGTGTCTACATAACCTCGATGCCGATGTTTATGCGTGTAGGTAGTAACGAAAAGAATCCGACTGTTCGTTTACCCCCTTGTACTATAAAAATACATTGTATAATAATATGCATGTGTGTGTATAATTATTATTATTCTACAATTATTTATTCAAAATATCGTGATGCTTTGTTCACTTGTAAGTCGTAATAGTGAACACGAAAACGTGCCTCATTCAACCAGCACGCCCCCACAGCGAGGAGCTACCCGAGGCAATTGCCGATCTCGCCCAAGGCATCACACGCAGACCGGCCTATATACGACTACACTAATCACGTTCATTCGTGCGGCAATTGCCTCGAAAGGCTGCTCGCTCTGTGTGGACGCGCCTAATTGGCCTATAATTAAAGTAATTTAATTACATTTCGTTTTTCACGCTTCAGCACTAATATTCAAATTATTATTTTTTATGTGCGATTTTAGTGAAATGGACTGAACATAAAAACAGTATCCAAAACGTTAGTCTTATAGGTAATTTTCATTACTACACTTGTAATATGGTAAAACTACTGGTAAGTCATTAGTTATTAATAAATTTAAATTGTTAAATTTTCTTACGTATTATCTAGGTCTATTTGGTAGTCTGTTTGTTGTATTTTATGCATAACACCACAATAATGTAGCTATATTTTGGACATGGATATTTTTTTTTTGGGCGTATATACTACATATAACTATGACATATATTTTTATTATCGAATTTTGATCACATTGTAAGACTTTGTGTTTGCCTCCGTTTTTGCTTACCTATGTTGATAAAGTGCGCAAAAGAGGATTGAACGGTATGTTAAGATTTGAATTACGTAAAACATTCCATTTTCGGCCTACGAAGACACAGGATAAGTATACAATCATAGATCAAGTAAACTGTTATTGAGTAGAGAATATCTTTAGTAATATTGTGCAACTATTTCAGATTATCGGCATGCTCGTCCTGATGATGACTTTCTTTTACAGAGTTGATACAACCGACGTGCCGTGTGGTGTAAAAGTGGCAGGTGGCACGGGAACTGTGAGAGGAGTTACGGGACTCTGAAACGGATTATTAAGTGGTATTCATATAAGTATACTACAAGTTTCGAGAGATGATAGTCAAAACACGGTCCAAGATAATGGCGATAAAAATACAAAATGCAACAAACAATAGGACAATTATGTTTTATACCTAAATTGATTTAATAATTTAATTGTCCTAAATCTAAAAGATGACATGCGGAGAAACATAATATATGAAGTGCAGCTTGTGTAATAAATATTTCCTGTTGGATACGTGATGTTTCATTTAATCATTTTTGCTTTCTCGTTTTTTTCCCATCTTGCCTCTTATGAATTTCATGCAAAAATGTGTATCTCCTTTGACACGGCATTGTCTTAGATCTGATCTAAATATCATTAAAATTGAATGAAAATGTTGTACTTCATTGTTTTTCCTAATAAGATGATACTCGTATTATAAGTCATTACATTAAATATAATATTCATAATTAGTTATGTTGCATAAATGCATATTTTTGTGTAATACATAATTAAATGCAAATATTTGGGCAACATAACTAATTATGATTATTTATTAATCGTATAATATAATAGTTATATTTATTTAATAAAAACGATGTCCAATTTGCTGCAAAATAAATTATAATAAAAAAATCCAGGCGATGACGATTTTGAGAATTATTGAATTCATTGTCACCTAAGCTTCGTTTATTTTATATAAACTGGTCGAGCAACTGATGTATAGATTCTTACACAATTTATATAAAATAAGTGTTTCAAATAGATGACGTCGTTAAATCTCACCATACATCAATAAATGATTGTTTCAGATGATGATTGCAGTTTTTCTGCTATTTGCAATGACAGCTGATTCCACCAAAATCGAGTTATTAGAAGACGTGGAACACGCTGTCGCTGATCTGGAGTCGGCTGTGAGCGAAGTCATTAACACCGCCTTCAATATTTTTAAAAATGCAATATATAGATGTGTGTATATCTTCCAAGCATAGAATGTAATTCAAATAAAGACTAAATAATAATGCAAATTATAAAAACTGTAACATTAAATTTGAGTTGTAAATTGTTTTAAGCTTTCACGATTTGTATTCATATTTTTATACTGTAAAGGGGACCTAATCACGTACTAAGTGTTTACCTCGTTTCGACCGTAATGGAACGACCGTGGTCACGGGTAGACTGATGCTTCAAGCTTTTCACCGTCTCGTAGCCGCGCGTGTTCTTCGAACTACCCGCGGTTCATACTTATCATCTTTGTTAAAAGCATTAATTTTGAGTCGTAAATTGTTAATTGATACTTTTTTAATTAATCTTTTTTTTTTGTTAGTGTGGCGTTCGTTAACCGGACAAGTAAAGTAATTTAACAAAGAAAAACGACCATGAACGAGTCAAACTCGCATACTGCGGGTTTCGTACTAACGGGAAGAGCGTTACTTATATTTGCCTACACACTTTGTATGAAACTTATAGAACATGAGATTATTAATTTTTTAGTTTCGACTTTGTTTCCTGTCGAAATAAAACATACAAACAAATAAACACAATATATTTTTAATTAGTATTATTAGACATTTATGTGTCATTTAAATGATAATAAACTCTTTACACATTTTAGTACTAATGTTTATTTTATTTAGGTTGAAAACATAAAAAAATTGAAAAAAATTGTTAAAACATAAAAAATAAAATATACAAAGTCACGAATGTATGTATGATACACAATATAAGTGCACCCTTGTCTGCCTCGTAGTCGAGTGGTAAGCATGTTCAACAACAGTCCTTAGGTCCCGCACTCGAGTCCCGGGTCGGAACAAAAGCATTTTTGGAATTTTTAAATTTCTAATAACAGTCCGAAGTCATCAAGGCAATGTTACACCCCCGTGCCTCGGAGCACGTTAAGTCGTCGGTCCTGCGTCTGATTTCTCTTCGTTTGTGTCGGATTGCCGTCCCAATGGAATAGTAGAATGAGGGAACAACGAGTGGACTTGTGTCTGCACACACACTTGTGTACAATAATATGTCCTGCGCTGTTCGCTAGTCTCTATAAAGATTGCACGGCGGCCCGTGGCATTTGGCTAGGTAGGTAATGACCATTTATCACCCTTTGATTTCTGACACATAGTTTTAGCTTTTGACTGTGAGATAGATCTTGTGTTGAGGTTTCGTATACAATATAGGAAACCAAACCAGCAGTTGGTGTCTTCTGGAAACTACCAATTATATAGATAATATAGATAGAGCAGGGTAGCCACAGACCGGCCTTAAACTGCGAGTGTCCGTGTTGGTTTATAGAGAAGGAAGTTAGGAAATACACTTGTAAGAGGTTGTGTCATGTTGAATTGCAGCGAAATTGGGCCGGCACAACCGGGAAGAGGTACTTCTCGATCACTTGATGCCGCCGTAAAGTTACATCTACGGTGACGCGTTGAGTGCGGTTGTGAGTAGCCGGTGGTTCATTGGGGGGAAGGAAAGGAGGGCAACGATCGGCACAGTAGTTATGCTGATGTTTATTGGCTTCGGCAATCGTAGAAAGGCCATGATATAAAAAAACACAACCTTATCTATCTAATCTCGTATGCGATGAAAATGAGTGATATTTCTCTCTCCTCTTTCGACTTTTACGGACGCGTTTCAGGCTTCTATACTTTATCTTTGTGCTACCGATGCCCATAAACATCTGGGAATCTAGAATCATTACCCTTCTCCCACTTTGCCATCTAATGGAATGGGCCATCGGAATCTCGAACGAAATAAGACAACGTAGCCGTTACTTCACGGCGGTATTATGTGAGCGAGGGCCTCCCTGGTCGTGCTGATACAATTCAGCTATAATGCACCAATGGACATCTATCACTAGAATATCGTACTATTATTTACTATAAATCGTACCCGTGTCGTAGCCGTGACATGTAAACGTTTGACCCGACTTTTAAATTAGCAGTTTGATTAAGTCATGAATAATTCTCCCGTATATATAACAGCTGAATGACTTACGTCAATTAGCTTTGTTATAAACAAGTTTGCGTTTAATCTGATCAGCACATCTCATTGGTTTTATTTGATTTTATGAGAATATCCCAGAAACTCTTCCAAGACATCAAAATTCGGCTGAAATTCATTAACATATGATCAATTTTCTCAAAATCTACTGGACAAATTTTGATACGGCCTTCACTAAAAGATAGCTCGTTTACGATAGACACAGTCATAGTACACATTTTTGTTTTCTTTTTTGTATTCTTTAGTCACCTTACAAATAAAGATATGTTTATTTTTTGTCCTTCTTTTATTCCCTACAATATGATAATAATGTATAATTATTGTATAATTATTGCGCACTTTGAACTCGGGCCAGGAGCATATAATAATTACCTAAGTATTATAACACTCTTACCTGGATTCACCTCTCCCATCTGCGGGACTACCTACCCCGCTTTTTTGCTCTTTTATTTTATATCATGAACTTTCATCATGGATTGTTTTATTTAACATAATAACTCTAAGCCCATTCACCTACCCCCACAACCGCCGGCTACACACAAATGGCATAATGATTACAGATTCCGCGGCCGTGCCGCCCAATTCGCCCAATGTAGTACGGCACTACCTTTAGACTTATACAAAATTACTGGTTTTGCGCATCGGTTTTAGCATGGCTTTTCCAATTATTATAGTCCTATTGAACGTAGAGCGAATCGAATCTTTAACGACCAGGTCATTTCCGAACAGCTAACTCTTGGGCATTATGGAGAGATGTCGGCTCGCTCTACATCTTCTACCGCATCTTCAACAGGAAGTATTCCGAGGAGTGGTTCGAATTAGTACCAGCAACTTTCGGACATCGCGGCAGAACTCTTAAGTTCCACCATCGCCACCTTGATGTCCCAAAGATCACAAATGCGCGTCTCATGCACACTTTCCTACCGCGTACTCGTTGTGGAACCAGCTGCCACCTTTTTAGAACCGACAAGACCTGGGCTGACTATCTCAAAGGTAAGCGTTTACGGTATGCGTCAACACAATTTCGGGTTCTGCAGCTGTCTATGGGCGGCGGTAGTTACCTATCATCCGCTCGTTTGCACCTTATCAAATAAAAATATCTGGTCAAGTTAAACAAAATTCATCATAGCTTCTAATACTAAGTAGTATTCTTTATGTCCTTAAGATAAAACAACCTCATTACTGTGCGTTTCATCTGAATTCGTTCAGTATTTTTATTGTAGGTCTATATTAGTCCGTCGTTAAGTGACCACTTGGTGTCGCATTTCTTGCATTCTGTGACTTGCCGGTAGCCCGCCTGAGGCGAGAAGAAATGGAGAGCACCATATCAGTATACTTATGCGTACTTTTACGATTGCCGGTATTCATTAAAGGTTTCCCACTACTCGTTTGTCCCCCATAATTACAAGAATTGGTGTCCTAAGTTTACGCAAATGCTACTGACAACTAATTTACAGATTTTATCTCGGTTTATTTAATTATTTAACTAGCCCGACGTTTCAGTAGCGTCTACCGTGGTCACGGGTGGACATTACATGACAGACGTCCAGATGTCGCAAGTTATTGAAAGTACCTGAAATATTATAATTATTTTGTTGTTCCGATTAACGCATTTAATTACTGATTAATAATAAGAGGTTTTATTGTAATATAAACAATTTGGAAATTTGGAAAAATGAAGGGCTCAACTGATGTCAAATTAACATTTTTCCGATAAAACGTCTGTGGCGATAGTAAAATCGTTTCATGTGCACCCTTTGCTTCGGATCCCCGGGGAGTAAGTTGGAATTGTTCGTAAGTTACTTAAGAGGTTTATAATGACACTTTCATCACACTTACCGGTAAAAATACGATAAAACACTTTTAGGGATCTGCGGAAAAAAAAACTAATTTTACGTAAATAGAGATTGTGATGAAGGAACGTGTATTAATGTCGCTCACATACTTTTTTATAGTTTTAGGAGGAAAAACGTGCAGTTGGAGACTTATGATGATTACCAACGCCCATAGACAAAGGGATATTTGTAATCCAGACGCGGTGACACCTTTCCCACAAGCCGCACAGAACTTACAGTATCGTGCGGTCAAGTCTACCTCTACCAAAGACAGGCGCGATCTAGTGTTAGTCATGTTATATTCCGAAAGTAAAATTTATCATATTAAAATTCTAATTACTTACTTGCTTAATATACTTTAGGGATAATATAGTGTCATTGCAGCATTGCAGCTGAGAGGACCGGGGGCGCACACAGGCGTGACATTATGCGTATGTCGTTGCAGGCAATTTGTTTGAGGTCCAAAATGTTTGCAGCCGATTTGGTCTGACACGACGGGGGTGGTAACTCTCGCTCATATAACAACGCCGTGAAGTGACAGCTATACTGTCGCGATTCGTGTAGTCTGTGGGTATCTAGCAGCCCATTTGGGTGGTGAAGATGGGCAACTAACGTGCAATTAACTAAAACAAAGGAGGGCGACACATCAGCATAGTTATTATGTGGATGTTCTTGGGCGTCGCTAGTCATAAAAAAAGCTTCGATTGCTTCTTCGCCCCCCTATTCTATATATAATACAATACTAGCGGATGTCAACTAGTGTTATCACCAAAGAGCCCTTATATATCATTCTTTTTACGAAAAATGTGTTATTACCTTGTTGTTGCATATCTGTCGAGATATTTACATAGCCTGTATTGTGATGACGGCTGATGCCCGTATTAGACACATGCAATATCCAGTACGGCCCCAAATGTGATGAGATGAGGACACGTTGAGAAGTTACGATGAGAAGCTATACACGACACCTCAGTGACGTGTATAGCTTCTCATCGTAAACGTAATACTCCATCTCTTAGGAGGGTCGCAGGGCCCTCCATATGTCACAGTGACATAAGCATCGACACATATATATAGTATCAAATAAGTTGAAAGCAAAGTTAAAAAATTCAGAAATCAAGTCTATTTAACACGTGTTTCTCTGTCTCACACCCCTTTTTGTAAATGTCGAATCGCGATTTGCTGGTTTTACTTTTGCCATTAGTTATAGAAGTTATTTGGGTAACGACGGAGCAAAACGGTCTAACTTTAATCGCATCGATAAAAACTTATACTTATGCACTGGTAATTTAAATATCTTCAGTTGCCATACAAGATGGCGCTGTTACATTTGTTGATCGAGCTAACGACGTGTCGCGATGAATGCTTCGTCCGATGCTTAGGTTTAACAAATGTACGTTCATTTACAATGTGATAAGATTATTTTTATGTACTAACAAAACAGCCTTGTTGTGGCGATGGGGCTTGCCTGGGTCGAACCAACTTAGCTTGGATTGGACCGCGGGGACTGCTCTTTCTTCCCCTCCTATTAGAAAGGGAGACTATAGAGCAAGAAGAGGGGGCGCTGTAATTCTGTGGTGCAACCCCTCAACACAAACAAAAAATGAAATGTTTCCATTTTATATTAATATTGGTATAGATAGTTCCTATTGTTGTTGGATATTTGACTTAGATAAATAAAAGTGAAGGGTACGTGTTACCTTTATACTATAAAAACCGATTATCTGTTAGTCGGTAAGAAATAATTTTATTTGATGAAGGTTCTCTAGAGGATCTGTAAACCTGCCACCCGGCGGAGTGACCATTACAGCTCACCAACGCGACTAGCCTCAACATATTTAAAATTAAAGTAAAAAATTATTGTGTCACAAATGTATAATTTAAAATATTTTTTCGAGGATATTGATAAAATATGATAATATATTTACTTTCATACTTAAAACATACATAAATACTAAGTATTCGAAATATACATACATAAAATTGTAATATTTATTGTTACATTTTGTATTGTAATAGTACCTTCATAGTTAATTGATGTTATAGCAGAATTTCATTCTTACTAATTTGCTGCGCTCTATAATGTGTACCCTTTATATTGTATTATATACACGCTCAATACTGCAATATAATTAGAAATATAAGTGAAAGAGACAACTTGTTACGATCGGACTCCGCCCATGCGGAACATTACTATGACTCGTGATGGCACTATAATCTCACTCTTTTGTACTCCAGCGTTATCGATTTACTGGACGTTGTCGCGTCAGAATATATATCAACCTCCTACATATAAATCTATCATATACTTGTTCCCGTTCTCTGTATGCATGCTCCGTTACGGAAGGCTGTTAATCCGAAAGTCCTCAAATTAATTATCTATTGAAGTTCCGAGCGTGTCTGAAGGTAGACTCGATGCGCTTCCAAATTACAACATTCCGCTTGCGAGCTATGGAATAATAATAATATCTGTGGACGTATCACATCATGATGTCTAATCGTTCTTCTTTTTTTTTTTTGTTAACGCGGAGAAACACATTTGCGCGCCTTCGTTGGCCGTGGGTGGGGGGTCCAGGGATGTGTGGTGCTCACGACACATTATGGAGCCGAATACCCACTGAAACCACCGCGAGTGCCGACAGTGCCTCCATTGGCGATGAGGCACCACGGAACTATAAATCATCAAGGCACCTCCACGGCTAGTCAGTACCCAAAGGGATCCACCTGCACAGGTGCGGTAGTCCCGCACTACAGGACAACCCCACCTACTTTGGCACAGTGCAATAGGGTGAGGTTCCCATGCTCGTCCCTTGTCCCGTGCGCAATAGCGCCGCCTCATTTTGCTCTTTTGTGTCCTCATTTTATAAGATTCAATTGGCGTCGCCCAAGGTGTCTCGGATCACCCCAAGCTACTGAGCCCCACCGTCACGACAAGGCTTGAACTATGGTATGTTTGTCTAATCCTGTGCTAAGAAGTACCGTTAGGACACAGGTACTACTAGGAACCTTTTTTTTTTTTTAATTTAAGAAGTTGTATGTATTTAAGTTTGTTATTATAGAAATACACATATCATCTATTGATCGATTGATTAATAGTTATTACTAAAGGCGCATGTACGAACAAAATCTTTCCCTGCCTCAATGAACCAACAAGCGCAACGTGGTCCCAAGTGGAACACGCCAAACAAACTTACCAAGTAGCAAAGTTGTAAGTCTTGGCGTACATACTTGAGGCCAAGTGTTGGTGTGGGTACAGAGGAGTTTGCATTCCCAGAGACATCGCTGTTTAATTAAGTACACTACGTGCGAGGGAATTAAATTTTAATGATCTGCTCTGTGTTCCAGACTTAATGCAGTCGTTAGTAGTTTTAGTTCTTAAGAGGCATTCCGGCGGTTGTAAAGTGACTATAGGCGCTTATAGGCGGCGATATAACCATAGACACAGTTTACACGAGGTAGTGCCATTGCTACATTTCCGAATCGGTTCAGCATTAGACGCCTCTCGCTCACACGATACAGCCTTAACGTACGTGTTGGGACGTGTGCGGGCTGTGACTTTCCGATGGCATATTGGCGGTATGGGGGCAAAGCGTTGCATAACCTCTGCGTGGATATTGATGTCTTAAGTTTACGCGAATGTTACTCATTTCAATAAAACTATTTTTACGGATTTTATCGCGGTTTATTTAATTATTTAAATTATTTAACTAGCCCTTTGTTTCAGAAACTCTGCAGCAAATATGTCACGGGTGGACTGCTGGAAGCTTCTGGAATATCATGCTATAAAGTCCTATTAAATAATTCAATAAACCGCTATAAAATAGTTTTACTCCACGTGGATTTTCATCACCTTTGGTAGTCAACAAAAGGCTCTCCGTTCTTCTACCGTTGCTCGTTTGCTCCGCATCTCACGTTGTTTCTTGTGGGATAAACTCAAAAAATAAATAAAAACACCGTTTCAGTCCTACGAAATGTACCTGTGCCTATGAAAGGAAGAAAGAAGAAAAGAAAATAATTTTTTCAAACACAAAAACATCATCAATGCAGTGTTAAATAAATTCAAATTACATTGTTTTTACGACCAATACAGAGCGCCAATCGGCATTTGGCACGTCACGATATGATAACATGACGCTGATTTTCATTCATTTGATGAGACATACAATTGACAGAAGCTGAACTGAATACAACAACAGACATTAAAAATAACAAAAAAAACAAATCATCACGCGAGTTCCTTAACGGGGCAGGCAGAGAGAACGGAGCGCCATATGTCACAATCCTTACATACCTGCCTTGCCTCCACCACATTCATAACTCTCTTCATACAAACACGCCGGTTACGAAGACTTCGAAAAAAAATTACAACA
>JAFELO010010721.1:406309-435896 GCA_017140195.1 Eumaeus atala | reverse complement strand
ATATAGTAGCTGTGTCTTGACGTTACTGTCAACTTACAATGATAACCTAAGATTTTCTTCTCTTCAACTTCATCACATATTTCAATACAGATATTGCTTACTTACAATAAATTATAATTCAGTTACATTTGTGACAATAGTTCAAATTGTTGTAATTAACAGGCATATATGTGCTGGAGTATACAATTCAGTACAGTCGCATCGTAATTACTACACGCAACATTTCGTTGTAGCCACAGTAATCTTAGTGCTAATATTAGCATTCCATTATTCCCATAACAATTATCAAGTACAGTCCACGAAGTAGATATCGGGAATGTCCAGAAATAAAATAAAATATGCCGAGAAGGAAAAAAAATAATTAGCATAATAATGTCGTCCTAGTGGAAGATCGGCCTATGTCCAGCAGTGGGCTGATAAGGGCAGCAGTGGACCGATAAGGGCTGATAATGATAATAATGAAACTGTAAATTAATGATAATTAGTAAGTGTAACACAAGTGTACTCCCTGTTCCCTCATTCTACTATTCTGATGGCACGGATATCCAACACGACCGGAGAGAAATCAGTCGCTTAAAGTGCTCTCCGAGGCACGGAGGTGTAACACCGCCAACCTCCTAACTCCGGACAGTTGTTAAAATTTGAAAATTCTGACAGCACTTTTGTATGGTCCGATCCAGGATTCGAAACCGGGACTTAACCGCTGTGGCTGAACATGTTTACAACTAGACCATGAAGCAACTACATAACATAAATTGAATTATGAATTAATTGAATTATATAAAGTATGTTCATTATCCAAAATAAAATTATCCAAAATAAAATTATGAAAATATTTTTTGAAGGTCAGCAATTTAACCAAAGGTTCAAAACCCTACTCTGTTCTAAGGACCGTTCTTTGGCCAATTTCACAAGTTACTATTGAAGCGTCAAGTAAGTATTTGACACATAACCCTTAAGTACTATGTATTACATCTAACCGATACTTAACCTATGACATTCGAAGTTTAAGTGACAATGAAGATCCAAACAGGAAGAGAGGCATGACAAATATAATGTGGTTGTTTTTAAGCATCGGTACTCGAAAAAGGCAAAAAGCTCCAATGTCTCGTTTGCCCCACTATATTGTAAAAAACATGTTACACCACTGGAAGGTTTAATCTAGTAATGTATAGATTCTTACTAAACAAATTATAGCACCAGTGGACAAGGGAACAAGCAATGAGAACCATTTGGTGACTACCAACGCCGTTTATGCAGGTTTGTTGATCTCCTTCACCCAATCCCGTCCACGCCAATGTGCCACCCACTACACACGTGACAACATGGCTATCACTTTTAAGGCAGTACCATGTAAGCGACACCGCCTTAAAAATATAGTAAGTGTCTCAAGTAGAATAGAGTAGATAGGGCGGCCCTGTTGTGTCGGCCCAGTTTAGCATGGCGCTATCTCTTACTGCTTGGCACTATCTCTTACTGCGTGGCTATACCTATTACTTCATGGCACTATCTCTTATTGCATGGCTCTACCTCTTACTGCATGACACTATCTCTTACTGCATAGCACTACCTCTTACTGCATGGCATTATCTCTTACTGCATGGCACTACCACTTACTGCGTAACACTGCCCCTTAATGCATGGCACTATCTTTAAAACAAATGTTATGATGTTTTCAAGGGTTTGCAAGGGGAAGTAGTAAGAATATCAAAGGGATTCCTTTGATATCTTATCCCACCTATTCAACCTTGTTTTATTTCCCAAGTCATTTAAAAAGCACCAAACAATTTTCCGAATGAATATTAAATTTGTAATATGCCCCCTCAAAGTCCGGGGGCGCAATAAAAGCCAATATTGACAGTGCGCCGCACAATTACCGCTCAACGCTAATAGAGCGCGTGCCGACCTCGAACGCATTTGCGTGTTACTGATCTAACGTGAAATTGGGAATACTATGGTAAATATTCGATATTCATTGAAATACAAAAATACATGATACACAATTTCATACTGAACTGTGATTCTAAAGCATCCGTGATTATACATTAACATATTGTTTTGCAGTAACAACGCTGCGCGCATGTTTTAAGTCGTTTTTACAGTAAATGACTTTACATTGTGCACATCTTTTATACGATGGTTTTTAGACGCTGGCTGTGTGTGTGTCGGTATCTATATATTTGTACCTGAAGAAGAAAATTGTATCCATTTTTAAATAATTGCGCGAATGAAATAATTTGACATTTGACACAGTCTTTTTTTATAGAATAGGGAGCAAATGACCAATCGAAGCCTTTTTTAAGACTACCGATGCCCATGAACATCCTCATAATTATTATGCCGTTGCGTTGTCCTCCTAAATGGGCCACCAGCTACTCACAAGACACACGAAACGCGAGGCTGAATATGTCACTTTACGGCGGTATTTTATGAGCGGGAGGTACCTCCCCGTTCATGCCGGCCCATTTCCTATGCATAGAAGGATGTAGTGTTATGCACTATACATGGCACTACCTCCTCCTATGCAGCATGGCACTACCTCTTCCTAGTACAGCCGAAGGTAAGGCAAGATTATGTGAAGAAATCCATGTAGACTTACTTCTTCATATAATCTTGCATGTGCATAAGCTAATTAATATATTGATATAATGTGCATTCCATTTTATTATTTCAATGAAATAAAACGGTACGCACACTGCATCACGCATACATGCGTTCACTTGTGTAAGACACGTTATATAATGAGAATGTCTACTGGCAAACACTACACTATGACTTTTAATTATTTTTTTTACGAAAAAGCTTTTGTTTTATACTTCCACGGGCATCGGTCTATCCAATACTGAGAACCACATGGAAATCTGTTCAGTAAGTTTTATGAGGACTTGTATTATATGTATCGATGTTAGTTCTTCAGCATTTATAAGTTGCCTTGTCCCTCTTCCGTTGGTACGGGTACCTTGTGCCGGTCTGGCTCGCACGTCACCAGTTTTATAGAATAGAATTCCACGATAGTATTATACATATCCAATGTTTGTAAGGTTCTAAATAAAATTCACAAATGAATATCTCACAATTAATCTGGGCACATCACGCCACGTTTCCACAAGATCGCCGATAGCCAGGTAGTCTAGATCCTACGGCGAGATAGCTTACGACCCACTCCACTGTAGCTACAGCCTACTATACCATGGCGCTAGAGTGACCATAACGTCGCATTAATTAAACGTTACATTAATTAAACGTGTGTGTTCAATAAAATAAGTGGAAAATAATGATAATATCATATAATTATCAGCTAACAGCTTTGTCGTCATTAAATAATAAAGCTGTTACAGCTAACATCATTATGATTTATCAGCAAAAATCATTGTTTCTAGTGCACAAGCTTTGCGCATCCACTAGCGCCTCTCTGTTCTTTCATTATCCTATTCCGATAGGTAGACAATTCGTATCGATCGGAGAGATATTAGCCAGTAACGACGTCTTAATGAGGCACGAAGGCAACGGTAAACACTGTAAATTTCCTGACTGCAGACAGTTATTAGAAATTAAAAAAAATCTTTGATTTAGCATTTGCACCTGGGAAGTCATGAATGTGGCTGAGCAAGTTTACCACTAAACACAAGACTTCCAAGGATTACAAATGTTAGGTCCTTACATATGAAATGGGCGTTTTGTGTGGGAGGGATAAAAAATCAAATATTTCTTTAATATCATAAATTTAATTAATCAAAGTGTGAACCATTGCTTTCTATGCGCTCTTGCCATCTCATAGGTAGTTGATCCCTATACTATAAAAAGAGTTCGGACGGGAATAAATAAAATCTTTGAATGCGATTTGGACTGCCCCATTGGAGTGGAACTATTCCCTTGCAAGAAGTTCTCCAAATTTCTAAAAAAGTGGTAATCTGTTGGAGCAAGGTCCGGGGAGTAAGGACAATGTCTTAGATTAAAGCTCTTCTAATTTGGTTGCCGTCTGTTGCGCATTGTGTGGAACAGCGTTGTCGTGAAACATCTGTGCCGTGGAGCGATTGACCAGCCTAGATTGTATAGCTTTTCCATTATAGTTTGCAATTGCTGACAATAGACATCAGCCGTGATAGTCCAACCAGATTCAAGAAAATGGTAATGAATAATACCGGCACTAGTCCACCAAATACTTATTAGTAACTTTTTAGGGTTAACTTTCGCTAGAGGCAGGATTTGGCTGGGTGGCCAGGATCCAACCATTGCGCTGAGCGCTTCCGATAATCGTAAAGAATCCATTTTTCATCACAGGTAATAATTCGGTTTAAAATATCTTCATTATTGTGCCGGTTTATTAGTGTAATGCAGCAGTCGACGCGCGTTTTCCGCTTTCCTTCGGTCAATTCGTGATTACCTTTCAAGCTTTTTAATTTTCCCATTTTGCTTCAAGTGAAATAAAACAGTTTTAGCACTAACATCGCAGCATGCAGCAAAATCGAACGTGGTTTGCTTCCACAATAGCCTTCAACTCTTCATTATCAACTTGGGTCTCAAGCCACCCACGGGGCTTATTCTGCAGGTCAAAATTTGCAGAATGAGAACGTTGGAACCAAGAAGGAAACTGTGTTTCCTTTTGCAATACGACCTCCATACACATCATTCGCCCTTCGAGTCGTTTCCGCAGCACTAGTGCACGGCAGTGCAAAAAAACAGAAGAAAAAAGTCGAAATCGAACATGGAAAAGAATTTCTCACGCAAAATTCGTAACGCGTACGTAGAGGGTGACACACGAGCGAAAAAAATCTCTAAAAATTAATGATACGAGTAACACGAACGCAACGTTCAGAATAATAAAAAAAAACGAAATAAAACCCGACTCATTTAATCTAATGACACACATTCGGATTTACACTGCCGCCAGAATATACGCTTTTAGGTTTCATGTTTGTAATTTTCTTTCTGTGTAATTTCTGCATTACGTTTGAGTTGAGATCGACCAGGAAGGTATGGTATTCCGACCACAATTTTTTTTATACAAGAGAGCTGTTTAAAAAATTTCTGGCGGACACTTTATTTATAAGGTTTCCTTTTAAGGTATGAAATACCTTAGAAGAAAACGTGGGACCATAGGATTACGTCTTGTCCATTTGTATTTGTCGGTGCGTCTGTAAAGAGTTTTTAGGATACTTTCTGGTGACCGGTGATATTTGGTACTACAACACAATTCTCTCTCAAAGGTGCTTCATTGTTTTAGCGTCAATGATTTACTATTGAATAGCAAAAAGACTGAATGAACTTTTAAATGGTTAAACATAAGAACTAGTGGTTTAGATATTTCTTTCTTTGTGTTACACTAGACTCTAAGCTGCAATGGAGTCTCCAGATCTAAAAACTTGCGAAGAGACTTAGTTAAGCAGCATTCGCTGTGAGAAAAATCAGACAAATTTCAGATGAACATATAGCAAAATTTGATTATTTTAGTTATTTCCACAGCATTATGTCGTATGCCGTGTTATTGTGGGGCAGCTGACATAATCAATACTTTTGTGCTGCACAAGCGAGCTATTCGTGCAATCTACAAGCTGGCCTCTAACGTAACAATTAGGGATGAATGTAAGGAGACCAATATACGGACTGTTTATTCTCAATATACTTTAGATAATGTCCTGTATGTGAGTAAGGATATTAATACATTTGGCATTATGAGTTATGATCACAATAGAAATGCTAGAAACAGGCATGAACTAGATGTACCAGTTTATAGGCTTAGCAGATTAAGCAACTGCCTATAACTCCATTCGAAAGGTATACACGAAAGGAGTTCCTTTCGGGGGCAGGGTATACCTTTCAATACCAGTAATAGGATCCCAGAAAACGTCCAAAAAAGATCATACAATACATTCAAAAAAGTTGTTAAGGAACGTTTGCGTGGTAAAGGATATTATAAGGTAATGTACATTTTGACAGATACCAAACCTTGGGTGTTCTTCACAGGCTATTTCGGAGAAATTTTATTGTTTACTGTTTAAGTATATTATAAATGTGATTGTAAATTTAATTTTTATTATTGAATTACATTTGTTATCATTGTGTTAATTGACATAATTTATGACAGACCCGCTGAGTTTGTTTCGCCGGTTCTTCTTAGGACGGGGTTAGCGTTGAACTGGTGGTAGATTTTCTTTTTTACCAACGCTGAAAAAGCTATTTTTATAAATCTATTTTGAACAAAAACATTTTCATTACATACAGATAGTGAATCACAAGCTTGGGACCTTTCTATACATTACAAACTTCACTGTATTATAGTAGAATAGAAAATCTTTATTCAGTGCTGTATTGTTAAGTTACAAAGTACACGATGTACAGATTACAAACTATATGCACAGTACACATAAGAGTCATTTCTACTTGACTTAACATTCATAATCACCATTATCAACTCTTATCGGTCCACTGCTGGACATAGGCCTCTCCCAATGAACGTCAAGACGACCGGTCTCCTGCTATTCACATCCATCCCGGACCAGCTGCTGCACGGAGATCGTCTCCACACCTGGTGAACGGTAGACCAATACTTCGTTTTCCTAAACGCGGCCTCCACTCCAGTACCTTACTGGCCCATCTGCCATCTGATTTTCTGAGCCACCTTCAGGCTCTGCAGTATATGTAGCATATCTAGCCAGCTGGTATAGGCCAAGTAGGAAGAAGAGGCTTCCGAAATGCTGCCCAACCAAACAAAATCCTTCTATCGGCCTCCCTCTCGAAGTTATCTACCTAGTTGCAATAGTTGCCCATGGTAGACGCATTCGTCTATGATTTCGAGAACAGCACCATCGACGTTGACCAGCCTAGGGAGAACGTGTTCGTTGAACATGGCCTTTGTCTTGTCCAAGTTCATCCTAAAGCCAACACGTCGAGAGGACTCATTTAGGCTGTGTAACATTTCCTGTTAGCTCTCCGACGATGTGAGGAATACTCGCCGTTAATATTTATGGCGCATCCTATTATTCCCAATTTAAAGTCCTAAAGACGTCCTCCAAAGTATTAGTGAATAGTTTCGGGGAAATAACATTTCCGTGTCGCACTCCTCGATGCAATTGGGTCGGCCTTGTTTGGCCTTGATTCCGGGAGCAATATAAAAGCAGTGTCATACAATGCAATCAGTACTTTGACGTACCTCCAATTGATATGACATCGCTGTAAAGCCTCCAGAACAGCCCAAGTTTCGACAGAGTTTTCTCATAGTCCACAAAGGCAAGGCACAGCGGCTGATTGTACTCATATATCTTTTGTACAACTTGCCTAACGGTGGAAATGTGGTCCATGGTGCTAAATCCTCTGCGAAACCTAGCCTGCTCCGGTGGCTGGAATTCGTCAAGCTTTGGACAAAAGGTGAGAAAAAAAGCTTTGTGGTGTTGATTCATCAAGACCCCTGAGAACAACTTGTAAATATGGCCAAGAAGTGAAATGGATAATTTTGCAAAAGTGATTTGTCACCCTTCTTAGAAACAAAACAACTTCATTTTCAAGCCATACCTTGGGAGGTACGCGTCGCTTAAGGACCAAATTAAAAATCTTTTTTACCTCGCCTTCTGCTCTAAGAAGCTCGACTGTAATTCCATCCTTCCCCGAAGCTTTACCCCTTTAAACTGCGCAAGAGCGAGACGAATCTCACTCAAGCTGACGACCGGCAGATCGCCTGAGAAATGTCGTGTTAGGCTTGCACGCGGATCGCTGTTTAGGATATCGGGATGCGATTCTGGAGCGTGCGACGTATACAACTTGCTATACAAAGCTTAAATCTCAGATAAGAAGAAACGGCAACCCCAGAATCAGTCCTAACGTTTGTCAGATGACTTCTTCCAAGTTTCTCTACAAAAACCTTTGACCCTCTGTTCTGTTCAATCGCTTCGGTAACTGGTTGCGTATTTGAGCTGCAAAGGTCTCGGCGTATTAGTTTACGGATTCGCCTTGAACGAAGTTTGACATCAGAAGACTTGTGTGCTCTGGGTCCCCATATAAGTCTAAGCATCTCATCTGAGAGTTTAGCTTTCCTGCTCGTGTACTTACTTCTACAATATTCTTCACCCACGTGCAGTCAATCACGCCACACATGGGCTCGTCAATTTCCATTGAAGTATCAGGCATACCTAGGGCATCGAACCGGTTTTTAATTCCAGTTAGAATATTTCGGAACCTACCACGGTTAGTCGGAATTTAGGTCCGAGTGTCGACTGTGCTAATCAGACACGCTCACAGCGAAAGCCGTTATTCGGAGCGCCACTAACGAATCGGTTCACTTCCGGTTTTAAACATGTTCATCACGGAGACATCCCTAAATACATGCTTTCAATCCGTCATAATAAAGTCAACATTGCTATCTGTCGCGGTATCGAGGCTCTGCTAAGTCCACTCTCTTTGGGGGCTTCTTCTTGAAAAAGGAATTCATTGAGAAGAGGCCCTCCTTATCGAGGAAGTTTACCAGTATATGCCCTCTGCGATTTCGACTTCCGACTTCATGTGGTCCCAGACTAGATTCAAAACCATTTCGTACTCCCACTTGGGCATTAAAGTTCCCCATTACAACATTTAAGTGGGCCTTACTTGTGTTATGTAAGGCTTTTGAGACATCCTCATAAGTTGTTTCCGCGTCGTCATCGAAATGTATCGAGGTTGATGCGTATACTTGTATCAATTTAAGGCTATGCGCATATTGAGTTTATGTAAAAGACACGCCACCCTACCCGATTCACCAGAGTAAAGTCATGGTGTCCTTACTTTGTCTTCGGACTTCACTTAGTAACAAATTCTACTGCTGTCGTTCATTTGAGATTAATTATCATAATTTCCACGCTGATCAGGAGGATAGGCAATCGCAGATTAGGTTTCGGACCGGCGCCTCTGCTGCCTGTCGCCGGTCCGATGACAGTACCGCCATCAGTCGGCGAGAGCGCCGTCCGGTGCTCCCGTCTATTTCACTGTCACTATGAAATAGACGGGACACCAATCAACCAGCTCGCTGAAGCCTCTTTTTTGTTAAGAGACTAATGTCCCTAGACGACTCTTACGTCACCCTGGGCTTAGATTGAGGTTGAGGTATTTTTAGGCCGCCCCCACAAAGCCATTAATTTATATTATTTTAATACCATTGTTTACAACTACTCTTAGGTATTATTATATTCATATTATATTATGTACTTCCTGCTACTATGTACTACCACGATTGACATGCCAGGATCAGATTGATCTGGTACTGTCAGAAGGTCAAAAGTCTTCGCAACCGGCGTGTCTGTATAAGAAGAGTAATGAAAGGCAGGTGGCCTTGCCTCCTCCACATGTTAGGACCGTGATGTATAGCATTCCGTTCTCTCTGCCTATACTGTTAGGGAGCCTTCACTTGTAAGATGGTTTCATGTAGCTAGAGCTTCCCCCCCCCCCTCCGGAGCAGGCCGGCCCAATTCAGCTGCATTACAATATGGCACCACATTTGACTAAATGACACTACCTCTTACTGTAGGATACTACCCTACAATATAACAACTATGCTGTCGCGTCTGCGGTGCACAATGCAAACACACATGGAATTCGTATTCATTTCCCCCTTGGGAAACCCCGGAACTAGCACAAACTGCTAGGTGAGTGCCAGTCGTGCCAGCCCGCTTTATACAACTTCTCATTAATCATTAATAATCCAACAAAATTCAAAATCATGGTCACTGAGAGCTTCGGTTGCGTGCTCGAGTCCTATTCACCGCGGAGGCCTTAACAAGCGCTGTAGAGCGCACGGAGTGTGATAATACTATGTTTAATTAATTTATTAATTCGCTGCCAATATGACCATGCTGGCATGGATACCAGGGACAACCTAAATACAGCTGCTTATCTACAGCTGCATTGCAGTTGGATCAGGCTGGCAGCACCTGCGATGTAATGTTTTCGTACAACTACAGGAAAATTGTGAAATTAAAAAAAAATGTCCTTCACTGTGATTTAATTACCTGGTCACGAAGAGTCGCAGGATTCAAGTAGCTTGTGGCCATAACTAGTGAACCTCGCCCCTTTGCACTGTCAAAAAGTAGGTGGGGTTGTCCTGTAGTACGGGATAACCCCATCTGTGTAGGTGAGGTCGGTATCTTAGGGTGCTGACTAGCCGTCGAGGTGCCCTGATGATTTGCTGTCCCAGGCCACCTCACCAAAGCCTCACCTGCTACTGCCGATGATAATGGTAGCTTGTGTATCATTAAAAAAAGTGCCATTGCCGCACTGCAGCGGAGTAGAGTGTCACCAATAGCACGACCTGATTCCTCTTCTAGCACGTTTTATGCGACTTGTAACACCAGATTGGGACTCGGTACAAGAACAAACAACTTTTATAATATAGCTAACGACTGGTGCCTAATGACTATCGACACCCTGGATTTTTTTGTTACGGTATTTTGCCCCCTTGCCACCTCCCCTCCAGTTCGTACGAAACGCTACAGCTGTCACTGCGAATTATCCTGTGCGCGACAGTACCTCCCTGGTCGTGAACTAGGTCTTACAAAATGATATTATATAACGTATCTCTTGTAATACAATTTTCCCCCTTATATTATGTGAAAAACTTAACAAGTGCCTACGTGTCAGAATCGTGAATGTTGTGTTTCGTATCCTTATCTATAAAGAGCAACGAAAAACACGCTTGTTGTATGTATAGCGGTAGCAAAAATATAAACGCTTCAAATTCACACACAATTTTTTTTAATATGACGATTAGATACAGCTTGACAGATAGACATACAAATGAACATCGGCGTGTTATTGTTAGGATCCCGTTCTTACCATTTGTTTTTACAATCTTAAAAAGTAATTAAGGATGTAATTCGATTAAACTAAGTAGGTAAAAATCCAATAAAGTATTAATTAAAGTAAAGTTTAAACTGGATCCGCGCGAACATTGTACTTGGGGGTATTGAAAAACCGTTCCGAACGAGAAAAACGCTCGCAGATTTTCGAGGGGGAGTAATTGATTGCGAGAAACGATTTAATTCCGACCGTGGGAGTTTGATTATTTCAGAACAAATGTTTCCTATCATGCAAGTCATAAGACGATGGCGTAATTTATTATTAAAGTACTGCAAAGTACCCGACGGTTACACTTGCGTAAATGCGAGATGGTCAAAAGTGGAACACGATATTCTAAACGAAACCTACTCCCCCTTGATGACTGAAGTTAACGCGAGAGTTACTCATTACAATAAAACTACTTTTACGGATTTTATCGCGGTTTATTTAATGATTTAACTAGCTCAACGTTTCAGAACTTTTACAGAAACCATGGTCTCGGGTGGACTGAGATGGCAAGATTTTTTGATTTATAAATTATTAAAACTACCCGAAGAGATATAATTTTAATTGTACTGATTTACGCATTACTTATTATATCTTCCTTTCTTGTGGTGCTATGTTTAGTTTTTGATTTGACTCTGTTTACCACTGGGTCCCAAGCAGAGCGAAGAACACAGCCATCTTCTCGATTGAAATTTGGATCTTTTTAATTTCAATAGCCTCACGAATCATCCTTGGAAGGAATCGCTGTTCCCTAGTGAGGATTTGTGCTCTATAAAAGTCATCAACACACGATTGTAATGTAGATGCGTTATCCTCCTTTCCTCCACCCCTCCAGTAGGCCACGGGTATCTATTTTCTAGAATGTATAAAGCGGTATTGAATCCTAAAACGTCCGATGAAGAAGCATACGACAGCATAGCCGTTACTTTGCGGTTGTGCCGCCTAATTCTTTCCGAATCAGTATGACACTGCCATATTATTTATGTAGGTACATATATACAATATCTTTCAAAATATTATAGAGAACTGTCATCGAGTAACTTACAACCATGCAATTTATATTGCTATGGCTACATATCTCACTTTTTGAATGTTGTAAACAAATAAATGCGAATTTCTACACTAATATAAGGAGGAAACAATTGATTGTTTGTTTGTTTGTTTGCATTGGATAGGCTCCATTACTACTGGACAAATTGAAAAAAATCATCACCATTATAATTCTACGATTATCTAGGATGAACATAGGCTATATAACATTTTCTAAAATGTTTTGATTACTATGAAAACTTCGATAATGTTACCAAAATGTAAAAAAAAATATAGAAGTAAATCCTTCAGCTAATCAGAAATTTTAGAAAACTAACTGTCCCGACAGACGTTGTCCTATCATGAATTGAATTTGTTATCATTGTAGCGTGTAATGTTTACGAGGTCGAAAATAAAATTCATAGCGTTTATGTTTTCGTAAATCGACAAATTTTTGCCATACTTCAAGAAATATCCACAAGAAGCTGGGACGTACTGCTATTTAATATATATGTAGGTAATTCTCTCACACAAATACCACATGAAGGGTTTAATTGAAAGCCAAGGACATAGATTACAAATACAATAATTTTTTATTAACATAAAAATATTTTTTATCTCGAATAATTTTCTACTTACAAGTCTCTTAATCTCGAAATTTGGGCCAACCGTAGGGATCTTTTCGCGGTTTAATACAACATCTTCAATGTGATATTTTTAGTCTATCTATACAGGGTAGCGCAATACAATGGAGTTAATGCGCAATAATGTAAAGAGTTCATATTTATTGTACCTAAATAATGTGTAAATAACGGAGCTCATTGTAGTGGAGGACAAACGAGGAAGGAGGAGGACTACGGGCATCGGTAGTCGGTGCTACAGCGAAGCTACTTCACGACGATATTGTGTGAGTGAGAGGGCCTCTCAGAGCGTGTCGGCCCAATTACGATGCATTAAAAAAATGATAAAAGTTAAATTTTTCTAGTAAAACATTTTTACGCATGCCTGACTTGGAGAGTGAGCTGGTGAATTCGTGATGAGAGCGTTACGAAAACAATGAAAACGGTAGTTGAAAGAGATATATAAGTAAGTAAAGTTAGAAAGAGAAACTAGAGGTTGTATTTTAGGTCGGTAGTAGTCAAGTGACTCAGATTGCTCGTTTGCCCCTTATGATATAAGAAAATTGGCAAGATTGAGGCGCTACACACATTTTCTTTCAAACATTGCCAGTTGCGTTCGTATCACAAAAAAAACTGTTACTTCAATCGCGCGGGCTAAAGCTTTAAGATGGGCTTGTGGACGAAACTTCGTACTGTGGCGATCTCTGCAAATATCAGCAACACATATTGTGTACTTGCAGTGCCTGGTGCCCTAGTGGTGAGAGTATTCGACCACAGTCGGGCGGCCCTGGGTACAGGTTCCGGGTCGGCCCAAAGTGTTATTGCAATTTTTCAATTTCTAACAATAATCCGCAGTCGCCGGTGCGACACGTTAAGTTGTCGCTCCTGCACGTGATTTCTGATTATTTAAAGATAGATTTTAAACGGTTGGGACTATGGTGCATAGCTAGTACCGTAGTTTAATAGCCATAACATGACTGCCACGTGTTTTAATAGTGAGCTCGTTCGGCGACCGGGTTTGAGGCATAGGTTCTACACCACCACGTCTAGGAGAGCAAGTTAAGCCGTCTCTTCGGTCACGACAAATCAAGGAATATAATAATAATTACGTCCTAGGCGAATTTCAGCCACAACAGCCATTTCTGTAGTGACTAGCCAACTACACAAGATATATTATAGTGCACAGGTGTGTGCAGGCACATGTGCACTCCATGTTCTCTCATTCTTCTATTCCGATGGGGATGAGACTCCGACACTATAGGAGAGAAGTCAGCCGCAGGACAGACCACGCAACTTTCTCCTGTAGACGCGGTGGTGTAGAACCCATGCCTTGAACTCGGTCGCTGAACGTACTTACCACTACAACACGTGGCAGTTGCGCTTCGTTTAACTTAACGTATAACTTAATAGAGTATACTCGTATCTAAGCACAGACCTACAGAAATCTATTTATAGCTTTTGCCAATAATCGGACAGTAGTAACACCACTGACACAATTAAATTCACATTTTTTGGAGAAAATTGGCCAAATAAGCTACAATGTGAAAACTCTATAAAATTCATGATCAATATAAAGCTATTTATACAATATAAATCTCGCGCGCCAGCTTAAACCTTATAGTATACAGAATGTTCCCAAATAGGACGGCCGTCATTAATTTAGCAGCACCATGTATCACCCAGGCTTATCGCCTCTTAAACGATGAATTATTGAATTCACTTAATTGAAACGCTGTAAATTGAGGTGAGTTCCCCAACAAAGCTCTTATCGTCTGACCAATTCATAGTTTAGGCTATAAATATGGCCAGTCCTTATCAGGCCTATAGATCTAGTTAAGCTATAGGCCGTTAACATATAAACAGCAAGTATATAAATTTATGGCTGTTCAGTCCTGTCTCGACAGATATCTTGATATTCACATTGTCTGTCTTGTGATGACAGCTGTGACACGTGTAATATCCAGTACGGCCCCGAAGGATGATGTGCGCCATAAGATGAGGACGCCTTCGGTGTGTACATCTGTACTATTTACAGCTTGCCATTTTACACGTAATTCCCCTCGCTTAGAGTCCATTATCGATTATCCTCGCTTAGGATGATCACACAGACATCTATAAGGCATCCTGACTTAACACGTACACATAAATAAGTATAAAACAACTCATGGTTCAAGCATTGCCGTGGCGTCAGGCCTCGGTAGCTGACGCTTATCATGCACCTTGGACGAAGCCAATTGAATCAAGGGGGCGGTTCTTTGTAAAATAAGAGGAGGTCTTTCTTAAAAAGTGATACAAGGTTCTGTTTTAGGACCATTACTTTTTAATGTTTATATAAACGACCTTCCATTGTGTTTCCTAAACTCGCACCCATTTATGTACGCCGATGATTTAAAAATTTCTAGAGTAATACGATCTATTGCAGACACTCGTTTACTTCAGGAAGATATTGATCGATTGGCCGTATGGTGTAAGAGCGTGAGCTTAAGCGTTAATAAATGCAGGCATGTAGAATTCACATGGAAGCTGATAATAGTACGTTCTGATTACACTATAGGAAATGGGTGCTTATACGAAGTCGCAACAGTGGCAAATCTCGGAGTGAGTGGTTCTAGACAAAAAAATTGCACTTATTCCCCATACCAATCACATCATAAAGAAAGCCTCGCGTATGTTGGGTTTTGTTGTAAGAACATGTAGAGTATTTAGGTCTACACATGTGAAGGTACACTTGTACAATTCCTTGATCCTCAGTGTACTAGAATACGGCTGCGTTGTATGGCGACCCCACTTTGCAGCTCACGCTTTGAGGTTGGAACGCGTACAAGTTGCCCCCCTATTCCATAAAAAAGAACTTCCATGACCTGGGCGGGATTCGAACCCGTCACATCTGGCGTAACCCACGGACTAGCCGCCACGTTAAGAACTGAGCCAGCCGTTCGTCAAACAATAAGAAAGTTAACTTTCGTTTTATTATAAGTTTCTAGAAAAAACGGCACGATAAGAAAAGGTATTTAATACATTAAAAGTTTTGATAACGCATAATACTTGCTCTACGAAAAACTAAAATGTTGACTGAGGCTGACTTCAGGGTGTCAGTTCTTCACGACGGGGTCCGAGCTCACCGTAAAAGAATAATTAAACTATCGCGCCAAAGGGAGTATAACCTCAAAAAATATTTTCGCTAAGTACAATAGCAGTGGTAGTGTATAGCACTAGTGCAGTAGGTAGTCCGGGATGGATGCGAGTGGGAGATCGGTCGTCTTCGCGTTCATTGAAATAGGCCCATGTCCAGCAGTGGGCCGATAAGGGCTGATAATGATGATGATAATGTACAATGGCGTCGCGCAGCCGCCATTTTTTATTTTTTATCGTCACCTGTCGAAGTACACTTGGGCTACTAAGATGAATCTGAGAATATCCCAATTATTGAACACCGTTCAGTGGCTCTAGAGACATGAATGAGGTGATAAAGAATGTTACATTAATGTATTCTTTATGTTACCCTTCCTTGCGGTCGGATACTAAAGATATGATGATTGCAATATCATCGTCGCCATCTTGTTCTTAATTACAAAATACAATCTCATTACAGGATACGACGCAAAGCGTTTGTCAAAGACAATTTTTTAAATTGGATTCTTTATTTTTCACTTTGTGAGCACCATTGGCGGAATATTTTCGCCTCAATTAATCCTAGGGTTTCGTTTGTAGCGTAGTGATGTGCTTTGTAAGTCTCGCGTTTGTTTAAGAGGTAGCGTCATGCTGTTTTTTTTTTTTCGGACCTGAACTTGTGCTGTGGAATCGAAGGGCGGTCACCAGCCAATACAGCTTTGTCGGATTGCTATGAGTGTTCGTCTGGCGACGGGACCAGGTGGTCTTAAGAGGGCCAGAGCCCCTCACTCTTGCAGATGGGTGAGATGAATCACGATATGAGAGATCATGCTGTCTTACAGCCCAGTTGAAGTTATCGGGAGGTACATCTCGGTCACATGATAACGTCGCAGTGACAACTATGCAAACGGGTTCGGTGCGGTTTACAACGTTCCAGTGCTTTTCATTTTTACAATAAAAGAACTGCGGATTGTTTTGCAAAGCATGACGTCACTACACCGTTAGCTCAACCGTTTAGTAATTGTACTACTACGGGCTGGATGAACGAGATGTTAATTATTATTAATAAATAAAATTATTCGAGTAATAAAAGATAATCTAGAATTATAGGAGCCAGTAACATGAATCCTTGCCAATATTCAATAAGACATCTCCATCGTCTTCTTGTGGGTACCATCTCGTATTGGAGTGATCGCAAGTGCCACTTGGACTGCGGCGTACGGGGTAAATATATTGATGTCAGTTCCCTACTGAAAAAACATTAGTACCAAAAATCGTTTGACGCTTATGAAATTATCACTGTAAAAATACAAGATACGGGTAATTCTCTAATTTTCTAATTAATAATTCTAATAAAAATTTGGTAATGCTATGCTGCATAGGAGGAGATTGTGTCATGCACCATCCTCCTATGCAACGGAATTGTACCGGCACGACCGGGGAGGTACCCCTCGCTCACTTAATACCGCCGTAAAGTGACGCCTACGGTGTCGCGTAGCCGGTGTTCCACTGGGGGGGGGGAGGTTAAAAGGCGGGCAACGCATCGGCATAGTTGTGCTGATGTTCATAGGCGTTGGCAGTCGTTGAAAGGATCCGATTGCCCGTTCGTCCCTCCATACTATAAAAAAAATGTTATAAAATTATAAGGAGACAAGATTTGCAGAACTGTTAAATCTATATAACCACAGATTAAAAATATCTCTTAAATAATGCGAACGAGGCGAAAATCCTTCGTCACATCGGTCATTATCTCGTAATTGAAATAATCATAAATTAAATAAACTGCCCGCCGGGACATAAAAGCTTCAAATCCGAATTGAAAACCATTTCCATTAGACTAATGTGACCTCTGCGTAAGGCGTTTTATACCTAAATATATTAACCGCGCGTAAAAGTACTAAAAAAATTTGTTTAAAATTCAACATATCCCTGAAATGTTCCTCTAGTTAGGTACATACATACAAGACAAGCGCTTAAAAGTTGCCCCCCAACAGTGCCTATTGTGGGTTTTACTCCAAGTATAAAATATTTTTGTATTCCCTGCGCTTCACTGACCTATCTGTATCCCATGTGCTATAATGTGCTCCCAGATTTTATTTGATATACATATATATAAATTTCATTTAGTCCACTTAGCATCTAAAGTTAACAATGGTAAGATTTACGTCTCTAGTGTAGTGAATGACCTTCCGTGTTATATTGACCGGGTTGTTATCAAACAACGATATGGCATACACCATATCGATCTTCAGCCGCTAATAAGTTTACTAACAGCAGTATGATTATCACCATGTTTAATGAGGCAAACTTTGCTACCTTCCCTATGACATCATCATGATAAGCCTTTATCCCATATTTGATCCGATATTCACTCAATTTCAACTTCCAACTCACATTTTTGGCGCAAAAAAAAGCAGAAAGTTTGGCGCAAAAGTCTAGTGTAGCCTTCATACAACATTGTCAAATCCCTTACAATGAATTGAGTAGTTCAATAAAATGTCTTAAATGTTCTCAATATACAGCATAGAACCGTACGCGTCAAAGATCTCGTGTGAAGCTCCGCTATAGTAGGTTTTACGAAGGACGAACAAAGTTAAAATGGATTCGAAATGTGGTTTTCCGAAAACATTCCAACGATGAACTGTGATACGTACTGTGAGACCCATTACCTCGTTACCAACTTGATAGGAGGTTTTTATAGCATCATCAGCCTCTGTCCGTCCACTGCTAATGATCTGTAAAAAAAGTCGATGATGCACCTCCGGACCACTACCACCGAATCTATTCCTATCCAGAATCCATTTTTAACGCATGTTAACGTATGTATGCTTTTTACTTCTTTATCACGTGGCGGTAAAAAGCTCTCGTGCGAACGGGGCCTAAACAACAAGCCTCTTCATTAAACATTTTTACATTGTTTTTAAAGTGTTCCTTTTAAAATATTCTATTTTAAAATTTTGAAGGTTTTATAATAAATATTTTATGATAGGATGGATTGAGGGACCTTTTTCTTAAATTTCATGTAAATGATTTATGATTGAAAGGATTGAGGAACGTCTTTTTGATGTCTTGTTCTAAAGACGTATAGCTACATTTAAATATATACAGTCAATAAAACGCCAGAGATCCGAACGGCATATATTGAGGTGCCTCGGATCTATCAGCAACGTGGCACCTGCCTAGTCACCTGACTTGCCGGTCCCTCATAAAGGGCCAGAATCTAGGTGGGTCAAAAAGGTCGACAGCCTACACAGCCCCCTTCGATGCCGGGACCGTGTATAGGAGTTAGGTTACCATCCTTTTTTAGACTCCATAAGTCATTACGATCCAGTACAGTCTCTCCTTTGATTGGGGAGGGAAACTGGACATATTTCCTACTCCCCCTTTTTGTTCTGATTAAATTCGTTGCGAGTCCCAATGCAGTTTTTAACATTCTTTCGGGCTCCTGGCGATCATATCAAAGGGCTCCTGGCGATCATATAAAAAAAGCGGTGGCCGCTGTCGAGTCACAGGAGTAGCAGCGGTGGGAAAGTGTGGTGAGCCATGCCCGGTAAAGAAAATCGGTCCTTTATCAGTGGGACTGATACAACCAGTTGGTGCCCAGATTATCACTATTTTAGCAAAGTCGTAAATATTTCTAAATGCGTATACAGCCTACTCGCAATCGTCACGAAACACAACAAATTACAACTGAATCATGTTAGCGAAACATCCCCGGTCATGGCAGCCATTTTCGATGCGACGCTGTATGGGGGCCGCGGGCCGTCTTACACAGATATTCACCGAAGCAACCATGCCCGGTGAGCAACTGCGCCAGACGGAAGATGAGGGGTTTGCGCCTACGGCGCATCCACCGCTCGAGGACCGGGCGCAAGGCAGCCGTTATCTCTCTACCGTACGGCTGCCGCGCCAGGTCCTCCCCCCACCTCTACATTAACGCCACATGCCCTCCTATCCGAGACATAGGAGCAGCTCTCGGCAAGAACCTCCGCCACGAGTTCCCACGGGGGATCGCCGGCTAGGGCTGTCGCTGCAGCCCACGATACCGTACGGTACCCCCGGATAGACCTCAGCCTAGTGCACCCTGGGCAATGGTGTACAAGTTGACTCTTCTAATGTCTAATCCCAATTGCCTTACATTGGTCACTACTAATCCCAATTGCCTTACATTGGTCACTACTAATCTATTAATAGTTCCTTGATACATTTTCCACTCAATTGTCATGTTGTTTAACACTATCGTCCCCCATTACTAGTTTCACCGGGAACTTTCAAACTTATACCAGGAGTTTAGAAACACGAGTAAATGCATTACGAGACGCTGCAATCAGACGTGATTGGTGTAACCACAGCCGACTCTTCATTAGCTCCAGACGCGGCTGTATTGAAGCGGTTACAATGTTTACATAACTCTTCCACAACTTGTAACTGATCTGAATACTCATTTACTCTGTCTGTATATATACCGATATGTATTTTCCTCACCATGGTTTGGCTCTGTCGTGGCGGCTCAGCAGCCTGGGCCCTGGGGTTATTGCGCTCGACTTCTCCAAGATGTCATCATCAGATTGTGATTTGCGTGACAATGGGACCATTCCGTAGACTCACGCTTGCAAACAAAAATATAATTTTCAAAATCGGTCCACGATTGACGTCGTGATCGCGTCACAAACATACAAGTCGAATTTGAACCTCTTCCTTTTTTGATGTCGGTAAAAAATTAAGGTTTAAAACGTGGAACAGACCAATACGGTCGCAATGCCACGTAGCACTACCTCTTACTAATGTATGTCTAGGACATCGGTATTTTTACCCGACTGCGACAGGAGGATCTTTCTCGAGCTTATGAATATACGAGGATTCCGTGGACTTATCACACCACGTTAGCCTAGCCCTGTGCTAAGAACCGTAAGGACTTGTGTTACAGGTAAGCCGATTCCTTCCAAGTTCCATGAGGCTAATGAAATTAACATTCATAAAATAATGAAGATGGCATTACATTAGGCTGAGACTCCAGCCCGTGCCAGCCCCGGTCCGCCGCTATTTAACAACACTATCGCTTACAAAACCCGTAAACACCGCCTTACAAAATTATCCCCACTTGTAACAATCCCACGTCTATTTGGGACACGTCACTTTTCCGCCGCATGATATTACTCGCACACAGCACCATTATTTGTTATTGATCAAATATTTTTGTGCAAAAGAACATTGCTACATTATTTGACGTGAAACGTATGTAAAGACAGAACAAGTATCCTTACGTATCGAAAACTGTCTGTGGTCCACGAAATGGTGCGTAAAGTTGCTACACGTCATTTAACCCTCCGGCTTCTAATTTCAAACGTAACATTTATACAGGTTGGATGATATTAGGGAAATGTTTCAGCGGAGCCGTCAAGTTATAAAGGAAATGTGCAACCGTGGATCCAGCTCGGTTAAATTAGAAACTAGCACGACTAACAGCAGATTTGGTTGCGAGAGCTGTACTACATGACACGTGTACGGATGGCAGAAAAATCTACATTCATATTATTATTTTTTTATGTTTTTCAGTTTTTCATTTGCGTACTTGTTTTACTTTGGGCAAACGATGTGTACCCTGTAAAGTAATGTGGTTACATTTTGTTGCAACACGTGACATTTTTGTCCTTATTTTCTATATTACAGCTTCAGAATGCAAAAGATACGAAAAATTTCTTAAAGAAAACAAATGTCTTTAAATTTTTATTTTTAATTGCATGGAAATTATTATCGTATTTACTAGAACAACGTCAAAAGACTGGGAAAAGGATATTTTCACGACATTGAAATTAAGTAGAAATTACTTATAATAATGAACAAATATGAACAAAGGTAAAAAATAACATATGCGAATTTAGTAATCAAAAGGCTCCAATCAATAGACTATTTACTATTAAAAAGAGTGACTTAGAGATTCGCCTCGCCCAAAACATCATCCCCGAAATTTCTTTACATACTTAAACTCATAAGAGCAATAATTAGAATAAAATAAAAAAAAACTGTGTTGTGCGAATGGAGCGAACGAGACTGCACGTTACACACGGCTGTTTCACACGATTCTACGCCTCATTGTTTATATGGCGGGTCTTTCGCATCGTGTCCGTAGACACTGTGTATGGACTATAATAAAAATACTATATACATTAGAACTACTTTCACACATTGTGTCGCTGTTTGTACCATCTGCCCGTGGTGGTGGGGGGAGGGGCGCTTTCACCCAGTCATGGTAGATCAACGAGCTCTTCCATCCCCCGCGAAAATCAAGGTCAACTTCATCTGCCGCGTGCCTCCCTCTTTAGAGTGGACTCGGTTCCCTCTACCAAGATTATAATAGTTACTTTAGCTACTTGATGCATCCTACCCATCTGTGGGAAAGTAGGTGGGTCGGTCCCCTTATCAACCACTATATCATCTAGATCGTCGCACGACATGTCTAAGAGT
Source organism: Eumaeus atala (assembly GCA_017140195.1). Classification (NCBI taxonomy): domain Eukaryota; kingdom Metazoa; phylum Arthropoda; class Insecta; order Lepidoptera; family Lycaenidae; genus Eumaeus; species Eumaeus atala. The sequence goes on along the minus strand of JAFELO010010721.1, from coordinate 413,868 downwards.
AACTGATGGAGCTACTGGACGCATCAATCAGCATAGAGCAATAAAAAATATATAGTGGTTTATTTCTACTACACAAGTCGTTTTAATTGGAGTAAACTAACCAAAACGTTGACAATTTATAATTTCAATAAACTCCAATGTTTAAATCCCTTTAAAGTATTCGACTATAATTAATAATATTCGCATGAAAATGAATAAACATAATTATATTTTTGAGGAATGTAAGCTTATTAAGAGCTTAGCGATGTACAATTGTAAATTTCAAATCGTTAAATTTGTCTGAGCTCAACCTTTTTTTTTTTGTTGACGCGGGGAAACACATTTTCGCGCCTTCACAGGCCCTGGGTGGGGCTCAGTGGTGTGTGGGGCTCGCGGCACATACATACATACAGTGGGCATACAGTGCCGAATACAAACAAAAATCACCGCGAGTGCCACCAGTGCCGTCTTTGGTGTGAACAGAACAGGTGAAACAGCAAATCATCAGGGCACCTCGACGGCAAGTCGTCCCCCGAAGGGACCGACGCCTCCTCCACAGATGGGGTTGTCCCGCTCCACATAACACCACCGACTTTGGGACAGTGCAATGGGGTGAGGTTCCCATCCTCGCCCGTTGCCCCGTGCGCAAAAGCGCCGCTACTTTTTGCTCTTTTGTCCCCTCTTCTTATTAAAGGGGTACAAAGATGAGAGAGAGAGGCGCAAAAGCGCCTCTTGCTCCTCCTGCTCTTATAAGAAGGGTACTAAGAGCCGCCACCTCCTCGGTTCAATTGGCCTTTCCCAAGGTGTCTCGGATCACCCACCGACACGACAACCATGCTTGAACCATGGTGGGGTCTGAGCTCAACCTAAGCTAAGGTTGTGTTGTGTAAAGTCTGAGATGGGACTAAGTTCTGTCTATAGATTTCATCCTTTAGCTAATAAAACATTGTTATAACAATCAACAAATGGAGATTTATTGACACCAAATTGTGTGCAGCGGAGCCACAAACGTGTCGCGGTATATGACGTGTACGGACAACAAGCAAATTACACGTGAATCAGATCAATAATATTTTTTGTGTTTATGAATTATTGTAAATTATTTCACTTACAAATACATATTAATTTCATTCCACGCAAATGTTAATACAATTACAACAATATCTATCACTTTCATATTGATTTCTCTTAGACTAATAAAAAACATTGTTGTAACAATCATCAAATAATAATAACTGTGGACTTATCATACCACGTTAGCCCTTACCTGTGCTAAGTACAGTAAGGACTTGTGTTACAGGTACTGAACAACGGAAATACATTTAATATACTTTATAAATTTAATAAACAGTATATATTTAACATTTTTATTATAGAAATATATATAATTATGTATAATCATCGTCGTGACATGAGCGAGTTCGGACCTCGGAATTATCCGAGCCAAGTTACCACTGCGCCAGCCAGTTGTCACAAATGTGAAATTACATTTGTTATCACCAAATTGTGTGCATCGTAGTCGCAAACATGTCCCGGTGCACGGCGTGTACGGACAGCAAAAAAAACTACGAATGAATGAAATGAGCAAGAAGCTGTGTCAGTTTCGACACGCGGCTGGATTTTGCTCCATAAGAATGATTCTTAAATTAATGAGACTGCTTACTGTTACAAGATTTTATTCTTGATATTGATTACGGATTCCGTACCCAAAGGGACCATATTACTAAGACTCAGCTGTCCGTCTGTCTATCACCGACTGTAATCTATCTACAAACCATGATAGCTAGACAGTTGAAACTGTAACAGGCGTATTTCTATTGCCGCTGTAATAACATAAATGTATAATTATATACTTATATGTGTTGATGAGTTACGTCAGGATGACATGTGGAGGGCCGTGTGACCATCTCTTGATGGACTCTAGCTGAGGAGTATTACGTGTCTGATGGCAAGCTATAACACATCACTGAGGTACGCACCCAAGTCCTCATCTCATGGCCTTCGGAGTGTAACGAGGGCATCGGCTGTCTTAGCTGTCACCACAACATAGACGATGTAAATATCTCGACAGATTTGCAGCATTAATAAAACAAGTAGCTTCTTAAAAGGAACTTAAACACAATAAACGAGGTTTTAGCCGTTATTAATAGATACGGAACCCTTCGCACGCGAGTGACTTGGACTTGATCGGTATTTTTCATACTGTAAAACTCATGCCGCTGTTAAGTCATATAACCCTAGTCCTACGAGTAAATAATACTAGAAATACGAATGTTTGTATGTATGTATGTTTGTTATTCATGCAAAAACTACTGATACGTTTTTTTTAAATGTAAAATAACATAAAGTTTACCCGCAGAATGATTGCCATGTGTTGTTTCCAAATGTTGCCAGCGCGCCAGCACGCAAGTGCATTGGTACTGGGTTATAATATCCCGTATATTGTAGCCCTGAACGAATCCCGCAGGTTAATGGCTTCCATGCAATACAGTTTATGCACCAACGAGTTCAAATCTTTTTCAGGAAAAGGTAGTGCTATGGTGCATCGCAGCGGAATTGTGCCGGCACGACCGGGGAGGTACCTCTCGCTCACATGACTTCGCCTTAAAGTAACATCTACGGTGTCGCGTTTCATGTTACGCGTTCATTGTTAGTAGCCGGTGGCCCATTGGCGGGGAGGTGAAAGGGAGAGGAATGCATAGACATGGTAATGATGCTGATTGTCATGGGCTTCGGCAGTCGTAGTGGGGCACGGAATTTTCTTTTGCCTCTCCCCATACTATACTATACTGAGCTACAAAATCCCGTATTTTGTAGCTCAGAAAAAAGTCACGTATTGCATTAATTTAATTTGATGGGTTGGCGTGACCGGGGAGGTACCTCTCGAGTGCCCTTCCTCGATGACCGCTGACAAGTGTAGACGTACAAAAAGAGTGGTTGCTTTGCATTAAATATATTAAATTCAAAATATTGCAACAAAAATTAACTTAACAAATTAGGAGTGCATAAACCACAAAGAGATTGCTGTAAAAATTAGAAGCCATACTTGTCGAGTGGGTAAGCACCGCCTTGACTGAACGTGCTTTTGCCTAGTAACCCCATTCCCTACCACTACCGGGGACAGCTGCCCGTCCTCCACTGACCAACAGCAGCTGAGAGTGCTGTTGCGAAGCGCACGCACCGCCTTGCGCTTCGTAACGCGTACTACGACCCGAGTCCTGTGATCCTAGTACACCATAACTATTTGAACTAAATAAATTATGTTGCGCACACCAGAAAAATCAAACTCCGACTCGAACCTACAAAACATTATTGACAATATACACCGAGTTTCGTCACAGCGCGTGTAACGCGTAAGCGCTTCGAAGCGATTTTAGCTGACTTAAGTGATTTTAAAAAGGAAATTAGGGATATGTTGTCCTCGTGGTTGAGGAAACAGAACAACGAAGGAATCCTCATTAAGTCATCGTTAAAATCTGTAGAGGATTCTATGTCGTTTGTTTGTACTCAATATGAAGACATGAAAAAACAAATTGATATTGTGGAGCGAGAAAGACAACAGGATAAGGAGCACATCTGTTTACTCCAAAATAAAGTAGAGGAGCTCTAAAAGTCACATAAAAAAATGCTCATTTAAAATTAAAAGTCCCCAAGTCCGAGATTGAGTCAAAAACACTATCATAGACATGATAAATAAAGATGTAAATGACATTTATAAATCTTCTAACAAAGGCAATTGTTGCTGAGTTACCGTCGTATACACAAAAAATGCAATTAATGAATGCTGCAAAAAAACACAAACACAAAAAGGAAACCGGCTCTTCTTATTAGCAAGGGAGTTAACTAGAAGCTATAATTTCAAGTAATGTTGGACCGCTCATGGTGACGTCACGGTGAGAAAAGACGAAGATTCTCCGATTGTTAGAATAACGAATGAAAAAAAAATATACAAGACAAAAAGTGACTATTTACATTAGTAGAGCATAAGCGTTATTTATGTAAATAGTCATACATAGTCATATATAGAAGAAAAAAATAAAAAAAATCATTCATGTAAATTATGTATATATATGACCAAGTATATTAAAGGGAAAAAAGGGAAAGCAATATATAAATGGATAATTTAAGTTAATTAAGTAAATTCATAAAATTTCGATTTCTATTTTTGATTTGCCAGCCTGAAGAATGCATTACTCATACAATAAACCCCAACTCCGACTTAAAAATACTTTAACCAAACATTCTTTATTATTAACGAGATTTTCATTCGAATGTGACGTAATAGTGCTAACTGAGTGCTGGCTATTGGTCGTAACTCAGGCGCCATTAATGGTGGGCTATAAATCATTTAAGACTAGCGCTTTTTTCAATCAGAACGATGGCTGAACTGTCTATATTAGGAACAATATTTTGTGTGAGATAATGGAGCCACCCTTGAACATTTTAAAAACAAGTTCAAGCTCCACAAACTACTATAGTATGATATGCTAGTAAGTCTTAGGATCTACTAGCATATCATGGTCTACTCCCAGCTAGCTATATGCCTACTAGATTAAATAGTTGGATTGACCAAGTACTGATGACTTCCAGTTTTATATAGTAAACATTTATCCTTCAGACATCCATCACAGATCACAACGCGGTTCCTTGTTCCATAAATCTGAATGAAAGAGATAAAAAAAAAATATTTCTCCCCCATAGAAAATTTATTATTAAGCTTGACTATGATATGTTGCGTTATCAATGGCAAAATACATCATTTGTTATAACAACTGTTTATACTGAAGCTGATTTAGGTGCTGCAACTGATAAATTAATTCATATTTTATCTACCCTAATTAGGGATTGATCTATAACAAAAAAACAATCCAAAAATAACAACCAACATTTAGACGATAAAACCGTGGATATCAAGTAGCTTCCTTCGCTGTATTAAAAACAGAGACAAAAGTGTACACTCGTTTAAAAAATGATCCTAACAATGATACTTTGCTTAAAACCTACAAAAGATATAGAATTTTTTGCAATAACTTACTCAGAAATCTAAATTTCATCCCCCGTTGTCCCTATCCATTATTCACAGGCACATTTAGATGGGGTGTTCCTAGTACACCCTGGGCAATGGTGTAAAGTTGGCTCTTCTACTTTCCCTTTATGAAGAAAGTGCTGGTTCCCATATAATAAGCAAGACATAAAAAGTATTATTTGCGTTAATCGGAACAAATAAATAATCCTTCGGGCACTTTTAATACATTATGACATCCGGACATCTGTCATTTCATTCCGCCCTTGATCATGGTTGCTGTAAAGCGTCTGAAACGTTGAGCTAGTTAAATAATTAAATAAACCACGATAAAATCCGTGAAACTAGTTTTATTGTAATGAGTAAAATTCGCGTAAACTTATTAATATTACATATTAATGGCGTATTAAGCTAATGGATTATATAATATATTAATTCCTTTAGCTATCTATATTACTTATTGAAATACGTCATGGTCACGGGAGGTATTAATACAAATTGGAAACTATTAATTTGAACTGAAACAAATACGTCTGGTATTAATAAATATTTTTTTTTATATTCAGAGAACATTATTGAAGTACAAAAAAAAGAATTATTCAAAAGTGATACATAAGTAATAATGAAACATAAAGAGTTTTCCTAACATATCATATTCAAATGTATAAAAACGGTTTACAATAAATTATGTAGAGACAGATCAAGTATCCTTACGTATCGAAAACTGTCTGTGGTCCACGAAATGGTGCGTAAAGTTGCTACACGTCATTGAACCCTCCGGCTTCTAATTTCAAACGTAACATTTATACAGGTTGGATGATATTAGGGAAATGTTTCAGCGGAGCCGTCAAGTTATAAAGGAAATGTGTAACCGTGAATCCAGCTCGGTTAAATTAGAAACTAGCACGACTAACAGCAGATTTGGCTGTGACTACGTGACACGTGTACGGATGGCAGAAAAATCTACATTCATATTATTATTTTCGACACATTCATTTATGTTTTTCAGTTTTTCATTTGCGTACTTGTTTTATTTTGGGCAAACGATGCGGACCCTGTAAAGTAATGTGGTTACATTTTAGTGCAACACGTTACATTTTTGTCCTTATTTTCTATATTACAACTTCAGAATGCAAAAGATACGAAAAAAAAGAAGAAAACAAATGTCTTTAAAATTTTATTTTTAATTGCATGGAAACTATTATCGTATTTACTAGATCAACGTCAAAAGACTGGGAAAAAAATAGCCGTATGCTTAGCCGTTTTTTGGGACCTTGCTGAGGCATTCGATACCGCCGTATATGTGTCTCTATTACTATCAAAATTACATTGGGGATTAGAGGAGTTCCACTCAATTTAGTATTAAATTATCTGACAAATAGAGTGCAATACATTAAAATAGGAGAAACGATAAGTGAGGAGCTCTCTATTACTTATGGTGTGCCGCAAGGTGGTATACTAGGACCAACATTATTTTTATGCTATGTAACTGCTCAATTACATAATATGCCGATGATACAGCACTCATATTTTATGCTAGTTCTCTGGATGCCCTTTATAACGCGACGCTGGTCTCGATGCTGTCACTAGCTTGCAGGTAATTCTCTAACTCTAATCTCACAAAAAACTTAATACATGTTATTTTCCATCACCAATCATCCTAGAAATCATGCGGATGGGACTGTTGTCGCACACAAATGTTACCCTGGAATCAACACTCCTTGCTCCTGCTCAAAATTGGAACTATTGGACTTTAAATACTTGGGTACAACGCTGGATAAAAACTCAACTTTTAAAAACCACATTTACATAGTGGCAAAGAAAATTCGAAAACTTACGCATGTATTCAGAAATTTGCGTCGTATAAGGGTGTGAATAAAATGGTTTATACAGCTCTGGCAGAATCTATAATGAAATGGTTTATATAGCTCTGGCAGAATCTATAATAAAATGGTTTATATAGCTCTGGCAGAATCTATAATAAAATGGTTTATACAGCTCTGGCAGAATCTATAATAAAATGGTTTATACAGCTCTGGCAGAATCTATAATGTCTTGCTGCATTAGAATCTGGGCTGGAGCAGCACTATTAACTACAAGGATTCTTTTAGAGAGAGCCCAAAGAATGCTGCCTAAAAGACTCTTTCTAAAGTCTAATATGTACCCAACGCGAAAACTTTATTGCGAAATATATGTGTTAACCTAGGACTACTGTATAATTAATATTTAATCATATCAAAACATTGTAAAATTAATATCAATAATAATGTAGATCACCAAACAAGACACCAATACAAAGTATGCAATATAGTTCCGACTAAGACTGAATTTGCCAAAAAAAAGTCTATTCTAGAAGCGGTAGAGTTTATAACAAAATAAATAAAAATTTAAAACTGAGTAAATTTAAATTGAAGAACTAATTAGGTGTATATTTCAACTCTTTCGATTATGACAATACTGAATCACTAATTGACACTGTGGCTTAAAGCTCCAGCACATTATCATACAAAACCTGTGTAATAATACACAACAAACAAACAAACAAACACACACACAC
>JAFELO010010721.1:369319-406242 GCA_017140195.1 Eumaeus atala | reverse complement strand
ACGCACGCACGCACGCACGCACGCACGCACGCACTCACTTACGCACGCACGCACGCACACACACACACTGTAAGCATCAGGGAGGCTCCAGTCCGAGATACAGATCTTAATCTAGTTTGGGATCCAGTCTTTCACAAATGTTTCTCTTTGAGTAACACTGTTTTAGCCATTAAATAAATCATTATAATTTGTGGAAGAAAGTAAATAATTTTGTATTTGTATTTGTACCTCTCGCCACGTGGCACCGCCATATATTGACAGCTATGTCAGGTTTCTTGCGGCCTGTGCCAAGAGAAGGGAATATCCCATTATACGCACAATTAGGTACTCTTCAAATATATAAAGGAAACTTGTAAACATGTCTGATTTACCCGAGCTAATCCTGCTATTTTAGTATCAAATTAAAGTGTATTATGAAGCCGCGTGGAATAAAAGCGGCTTTAATATGCGTTTGTAGCTCTTCGACCCAGAAAATGTCGTATCATTTTCCTTTTTCCGGTGCGTTTTGTCCCGCTTTGCCCCGGAAGTGTGGGGAGCATGTTCACATTTCAATACACTTCCGCTTCGAGAGCTGTGTGAAGCTCTCGTTAATCAGCTACCGTGCAGAGGGGACAAGAGCAGTCGGGACGTTTTGATGAGTAACGGCGCACATAAACATCCACATAATTGTTATGCACACGTTTTACCTACCACCCTCCTCTCACACACATCACCTAAAAATGAGAGCTACGCTGTCGCGTTATGAGTAGTTTTATGAGTAGCCGGTGGCCCATTGGAGGGGGTGTCGGAGGAGAGAAAGAATGAAAGCTTATATACATGACACCAATAATATATATATAAAAACTCCACCCTAATGGACAAAACGTTTCGGCCGCAAGAAACGAGACACCGTAACGTTACTCAGCGGCGATGTTAGCGTAACGTTACTCAGCGGCGATGTTAGCGTAACGTTACTCAGCGGCAGTGTTAGCGTAACGTTACTCAGGGGCAGTGTTAGCGTAACGTTACTCTGCGGCAGTGTTAGCGTAATGTTACTCAGCGGCAGTGTTAGCGTAACGTTACTCAGCGGCAGTGTTAGCGTAACGTTACTCTGCGGCGATGTTAGCGTAATGTTACTCACCGGCGATGTTAGCGTAACGTTACTCTGCGGCAGTGTTAGCGTAACGTTACTCTGCGGCGATGTTAGCGTAACGTTGCTCACCGGCGATGTTAGCGTAACGTTACTCAGCGGTGGTGTTAGCGTAACGTTACTCAGCGGCAGTGTTAGCGTAACGTTACTCAGCAGCAGTGTTAGCGTAACGTTACTCAGCGGCGATGTTAGCGTAACGTTACTCAGCGGCAGTGTTAGCGTAACGTTACTCAGGGGCAGTGTTAGCGTAACGTTACTAAAAGTTACGTAAAAGTTCTCCTCGCCAGTGCCAACAATACTGGGCTGCACGCAGCTTATGCTATTATACGAGAGTATAGATTGATTTTTGCAGCATAAGGGGGCAAACGAGCAATCGGAGTCTTTTGCTGACTACCGATGCCCATGGACTTTCGCGTGATTGCTACGCAGATGTGTTGACCTCCTATCACCCCCCCCCCACCATTGGGCCACCGGCTACTCACAAACCACACGAAACGCGACAGCACAGCTGTCACTTTACGCCGGTATAATGTAGCGAGCAAACCCCATTTCCCTGCAATGCTGCATGACACTACCTCATGCTAAACGTTATCTTGTTAGAACGTAGGTAATATAACAATAACAATGATAAATATATAAACAAAATACTTTCGTGATCCCTTTACGTCCTGTTGCTCGCGCATTCCGTATAACAAAAAGGTGTAACTGGGGGTCAAGGCGATAAAAACGAAAGTGCAAAAATAATCCCAGAGCGCTCCCCAAAACCCCAAACTTAGCAAAATTCGTTGAAACGTGTGAACCAAAAATGCGAAGTGTTTGAATTGTTCGTAATTAAACGGGGTAGCCCGGGCGGGGAAATTCATGAAACACCTGCAAGGCCTGAGGGTATTATTTCTGACACCCGTAATAACAGACGTGCGTCAGAGTGTGGTCCATTGGTGGGGAGGGAGGGAGTAAAAGGGGGCGACGCATCTACGTAATAGTTATGCGGATGTTTATGGACGTCGGTAGTCCTCAAGTGGCTGAGACTTGTTTTGACACCCTAGAATGCATAAAAGGAATCCCTCGTTAGTCTCTCCATCCTACAGCCCTCAACTGAATTTAAAGTACTAGCATCACCCCGTGGTTTTACCCGCATAGCCCTAGTACCCGTCGCATCTTCATTTCATATAGCCTATAAGATATATCTTTAATAAATAGGCTATCTAAACCTGAAAGACTTTTTCAAATTGCACTAGAATTTTCTGAGATTAGCGCGTCCAAATAAACAACCAACTCTCCGGCTTTATAATATTAGCTATTGAACCGCATTTCATGCGAGCTATATATTTCCGGTGATCCATTGGACGGAAACATGAAACGAGGATAATATGTCTGAATGACGTGGGTAGTGATTACAAGGCTCGTTTGCTTACTATAAAAAGTAACACATATCATATTTGTAAACTGGCAACACATTTAAATTAAAACAAAACGGCTGAAATCCGAATTAACTTTATTAAGTTGTAAATGTGGCGGTGCGAGATATAAATGAAGGCGATTTACTCTTATTAAGTGTGGAGGGGTCTGATGGAAGTCGGGACGTGTTTGTGAATAAAAGGTGGTTTAACATAAAACAGCGTTTAACAGTAAAAAGTATTTTCATTAGTTCAGAAGAAAAAGCGCAACAGCACAAGGTAAACACTTCTTTAGAGCCGTTAGGCAGGAGAAAATGTTAAGAGCATCAGCAAACATGCTACACGTACTAAATGTTTCAGTACGTAACTCCTGGTAGCTACGCGGCGCTAACTGTACGCGGTACAGCTACCACCGCGTTGCTGGCACGTGTAGCATTTTAGGACATAGTTTTAAGTTTTCTCTTCTATCGCCTAGAAGTATTACTTTTTATAACAACAAATTGTAATTTCCTGCAAGCTCTCCAACGATTCGGCCAACACAACGATATCGTCGGCGAAACGAAGATGTGAGAGGTACTCGCCCTTAATGTTTGTGCCGCATTCTACCCAGTTCAAAGACTCAAAGAGGTCCTCCAAAGCGTTAATGAACAGTTTCGGGGAAATAACATTCCCCTGTCATACTCCTCGATGTATATGGATTGGCCTTTTTTGATTTTCCGAAATCAGAACGGACATAAAATGAGCTTCATATAATGTTCTTAGTAGTTCGACGTATCGCCAGGCGAACTGACATCGCTGTAAAGCTTCCAGAACAGCCCAGGTTTCGACAGAATCAAAAGATTTCTCATACTCATGTCTTTTGTACAACTTGCTTATTGTGAAAATGTGGTCCATGCTACTAAATCCTCTGCGAAACCCAGCCTGTTCCGGTGGCTAGAATTCGTAAAGCTTTGTGGTGAGACGTTTCATTAAGACTCTTGAGAACAACTTATCGCCCAAAAATTGGTCTGTAATTTTGAGGAAGTGATTTGTCACTTAAAGAACAAAACAACGTCAATTCCAAGCCATGCCATTGTTATGCTGATATTCATGGGTGTCGGTAGTCATTGAAAGGCTCTGATTGCTCGTTTACCCCTATACTATAAAAAATACTATTATTGTATAACGGGCTGTCACCTGCCAAACAGTCACAGCCTCCTGGCACAGTTGTATCCTACGCCATTTATTACTTACACATATATCCATATATTAATGAACGTACCACTGAATGGAAGGAGAAAAAGAGGACAACACGTCAGCATAACAACCAGATGCAGATGTCTATGGGCGTCGTTTCTCGTCAAAAGGCTTCGCCGCCAAATTAACACTTTCAAAAAGGACAATTTCTCATTTGTCGTGTTGTTTTTTTTTTATTAATGTTCCTTATTGACATGTTTTGTTTTCTACGTTTCATCCTTAACTGCCGAATATAACCTGTATTGGGTTAGTTGGGTATGACACCTTAAAAACAAAGAGGTTTTAAGGTGTCATACCCAAAGTCTGCCAACAGGTCCTTATTTAATACAGGAAGGCCTCTGCTGTCGGTCTGTGCGACGGTCTGCTACAGGATTGTACGTCTTAACTGTAATAAAAACAAGGTTTAAAGTTGAAGAAGCCACAATAAACACAAAATATGGCATATAAAGGTAATTTCTTTCTTCTTGTTGCAACCTACAAACCTACTTTTTTCGCTGACTTTCCCTACTTTCCTTGGCATTGCATACGACTGAAAAAGCGACAGATTAATTACTGATGTAGGGACATCTTGATACCAGGGGAGATAAGGGATAGGGATCTCTTATCTCCTTGAGAATCAGGTGGAACCACTTTCTATATATAATAAAACTGAAAAGTTTGATTGTTTGTTTGAGCCCGCTAATCTCAGTAACTGCTCATCCGAATCGTAAAATTCTTTTTATTTGATTAGTCCATTTATCGAGGAAGGTTGCACACCAAGACGCTACGACTAATATCCTATGCGGTTTGTGAGTAGCCGATGGCCCCATGGGGAGGAAGGTAGCAACGCATCTGCATAGCAATTATTGTGGATGTTCTCGGGCGTCGATACTCGTAAAAAGAAGCTCGTTTGCCCCTATTCTATAAAAAAAATAGGACCGAAATCACAAGGGTGAAACTGATGCTAGTGCACATACGCCAAAACAAAAAGTAATAATGCAAAATTATTCAACAGAAAATCATTTTTCCCGGCGTGATAAGTCCGAATTTACACCAGTTAAGTAATGATAATATAGGATCTCATTTATCGATAACCCCCGGTTGAAAGGGCGCAGAGATAATTAATTTTTATTTCCCGCCAACGCTTGGAGTGTTGCCAGGTGGGAGGTTTCGACTGAATTTTCAACAGTGGTAACATTATTCGGTTGACTTGGCGCGCAGATATGCCGGAAATGTAAATGTAAAATTTTATGTTCGGTTACGGTTTTTTAGAGTTCCTTGGCATGACAAAAATAATTACTACTTTAAGGAATTTAGTAGTAAGTTGTGTTAGGAACATGTAGTGCCATCCTGCATAGGAGGAGGTAGTAGGTATGTGGTCTATGGGCGTTGGTAATCTTCAAAAACCTCCGATTTCTTGTTTACCCCATTCTACATGTACTTTATAATAATATATGGGCGTCGGTAGTCGTAAAAAGACTCCAATTACTCGTTTGCCTCCTATTCTATAAAAAAAAGTTACGATATAAAGACAGTTGTGTGGTACACCACCGTGTTCCATGAGGTTTCATATTAATCGGTGTCCGGTTATGTATGCGGACGGCGGTCGTTGAAAACATATTCCGATTGCTCGTTTCCACCTCTCCTATCCTATAAAACTGCAATTTTAAAGCATTGTATTGAAACCAAGGGCCCTCAATTTGTAAATAAAATAAACTACGGAACCTCAATTGCTGGATGGTGCTCGGCCAACTTTTGAACAAAGAGCAATTATGCTTGAATTGTAATTTTTCTCATCTTCTTCAATTTTATTTATCATTAAATTGTACATGTTTATAGCACATTTGTTGCTACGCGAGGAGACGCATTTACGTATCGACACGGTCGTATTGGGGCCGGCGGCAGATTACAACGTACGAATACCTACAAAAACGCGAGTGCCATCAGTGCCGCCCTTGGTGAGGTGCCCCGGAACAACAACTCATCAGGGCACCTCGACGGCTGGTCAGTCCCCTGAGGAGGGTTGTCCCGCGCCACAGGTAAGCCGCGCCAGCTTTGGGACAGTGCAATGGGTTGAGGTTTCCACTCTCGTACCTTGCACCGTGCGCAAAAGCACCTTACTCTTGCTCTTTAGTCCCCTCTTCTTATGAAAGGGCTACTAAGAGCAGCCCCCGCGTTTGAACTGACTTCGTTCAATGTCCACCACGACAAGGTTTGCACCATTAAAACGTACATTGCAAAACGTACCCAAATGTGGTCTGTCTACATGTCATTGATTTTCTCAAAATCTACTAGGAAATATTACGATACTGAGACTGTTGTAGATACGTCTACTAGTTAGTATCTTTGTAGATAATCGACTAGATATACAGACAGACAACTTTTGGAGACTTTGTTTTACACTATGTATATATAAATGGTTATCAAAATGTTATCATCTCATAATGTTTGCTACAAAATACAAAAGAAGCGATATTTGTGTAATGACAAAACTGAAGAATTGTATGTATGTGTGTGAGAGCTTCATAGAATGTTATGATGTTTTTTATAGTGTAGGGGGACGAACGAGAAATTGGAGGCTTTCAATGACTAGCGACGCCCATGAACATCAGTATAATTATGCCGATGCATTGCCCTCCTTTTCATCTCCCCCAATGGGCCACCGGCTACTCACAAACCGCACGAAACGAAATACCGTAAGTGTCACTTTACGGCGGTATCAAGTGAGCGAGAGGTGTCTCCCCGATCGTGTCGGCCCAATTCCGTTGCACAGAAATCCTCTTGTGCAGCAGCGCACTACCTCCTACTAACCGTTTCACGCATTTAACCATTAATTTGTTTTATCTTAAGTTATACCACAAAATATGATGTTAATGTGGCATATATTAATGTATGCCACAAGAATATTTATATCTACACCTTCTCAGCAATACGTAAATTACAAGAATTATAATACGATAATAATCTCAATAATTTTAGGCTAGACCTTAAAAACCTCAATAGCATCTCGCCTGGATTTTAATTAAACCTATATTCAAAAAGCGTGTTATTACCAGAGAGAAAAATAGCAACGCTTTGCTGCTCAACTCTTTATCTTTTATTCAAACTTACATCAGGGCCCCGTTTTATTCTGGGCCCCTACCGCCCACATGTGAGCATTATCGCCCACCGTAGAAAATAATTTAATTTAGGCAATTTAAACCCTTACCAACAGAATAATTTCAAGTGTGTGGAATGTTTATGAACACCTTGTTTTGGATTGGAGTTTTGAGGAAAATGTGAAAACAATATTGTGCCGGATAAAAAAAGGTATTAAGGTCACTAAAATCAGTTTCCCGTGAATATCTCAAGACATTTTGCTCGGAGTTCAATAGAGTTCATGATAAAATTCTCAATATTTGACGTGTAGTTGCGAACGAAGTGTTGGGCGACCGTTCACCAGGGGGGGGAAGTAAAAAGGAGCGCAACGCATCGGCAAGATTTGCCGATGTTCATGGGCATCTGTAGTCGTTGAAAGGCTCCAATTTCTCGTTTGTCCCCCTATACTATAAAACAAAAAGTATCTGATTTAAATTAGCCATTATACTCATCTAGCGCCATGTTAATTCAATTTACTTCACTCCATCTATGAGTAGTCATTCACATTACACTCCACATCCACGACAGCGTCTCTGTTGCCGCGTTTGGAACCATAGTAAATTATTTTATGCTTTTCGTTAGATACATTTTCACTGTATCAGTCTACAAGTACGTCAAAACGGAGAATAATTCCGCTGTCATGAAGTATCGCGAAAGCCATTTTTTGTCGACAATTATTCAAGATAAACGAAAAATTTACTAGTGACATCTATTGTAAATATTGAGAACTATGACCACGCAACACTTTTGTAGAGTAGCTTGCGATGAAGTTCTACAGGTTTTACAAAGATGGCACTTGTAAAACATTATAAAATCTATTTATTGAAGTGTCGTAACTAAAGTCTATATAGTCTAAGTGTGAATTACATATATCATATGAAGTCAATTTATAATTCATCATACATCATCCTCCCCTTCAATATGCCACTCGAAACCCACAAACCACACGAAACGTGACAACGTAGCTGCCAAATTAAGGCGGTACCACATGTGGAATAGGACTGCACCTTCTCGGCCGCCCGCTCTGATTCGGCTGCAATGTAGCACGACATTGCATGTCACCCCACTGAATGGCTGACTGACAGACAATGCACAGCGAACACTACTTAAGGAAAGAAGGTGAGATAGGTAAATCGTCGGGAGCGTAGGGGAGAGCAACAAAGGTTTTTGTAAGTATGTACTGTACTATCTATAGGGGTGAAAGCTTACATATGAAAGAGTTGAAACTAACGCGGATGAAACCAGCGGATATAACAATCAATTGTCAAACAAGTACCAATAAAACATACTTATAACTGATCCCTTCCTACTGAAAAGGTTAAAATTCCCTGTAGTTAAATGGCTTAGATACCTACAACGCTGTTAACAATCAAGACTGTTAAAATCCTAGAAATTGTACATTTCATAAAGTCATAATCCTATATAAATATAAAAATATAAATGTTTTATTTAGTTGATGTTTCTTCAGTATTTATTCAGTCCATGCACTTTTTTATTTCTTGCGCAAACAATACTTACCTTATCGCCTATACGTTTTTTCGTAGTTTTTTTTTTTTTGTTGTATTTGGTAAGGCCAAATACAGCAAAAAAAACTATACTATACAAAATTTGAATATTGACTTTTTTAAACGTTTAAAAATTAAACACACACTTTCGCCACACAAGATAAGCCCCATTTAAGATACACCGGTGTTACAATTAATTGGTATTAATTGTAACTGCAATAAACTAAATGTTTACGTTATACTCGGTCAATGTTCGACCTATTAACCCAACCAGGGCTCTCAAACCTTCTGAATTAGATACAATAACACTTTCATTGTGAATATCGTTTGTAGGCTATGGTAGATAATTATGTATTGTAGCCTATTTTCAATTTTTAATTAGTTATTGTAACTTAGATATTCTAAACTAAATGAGAGCTGATTGTCAGTAACTCGGTTTACGGATGATATCATCACGAGATAACAAGAATAATAAAAAGGTGATCTAATTGATCTGTACACGCATCGCACGATGAAGTGACAGATACGACTTTTTCCGCTCTTCCGCTCACAATCTCAGCCTATACGGAACATTATAATGACTCGAAAGGATAGTATGACGTCTTATTTTTTCGTTCATACAGCTAGCGTTTTCGATTTACAAAATGTTAAATAATGTATGAGCACCCAATTTTTTTTAAGTCTTGCTAGCCTAATGAATTACAATTATTACATGGTGTAGTTTGGATAGTAAAATTAAATCTCAGTGATTATTTTACACGAAAACGCTTTAAAAAATGTTGTAAAAAAATATGCTATGTGATTTTTTATATTAAACAATCCCCCTAAATTAATATTGATATTTGACTTTGTTAAAAAAATATTCACCTCAATGTTATTGTATACAGCAATGATTAGGTGCGGTACATGATAATATCTGTCTTGTATTTTGCTAGTTTGAGAACTAAAAATACGAACATAGAGCTTGTATTTATCATTCTTTACATTCTAACTTAATTCATTCGCGATAAATATGAGAAATCAAAAAGTAGAACAATATTTTTATTCGTGATTTATCTGACAGGGAAAAAGGTAAAAATAAATAAACAATCAACTTTATTGAGGACGAAGTAACTGTAACTCACCGGATAAAATAAAAAAAGGTTGGCATCATCTGACACATTCGCGGCCGACCTTTGCGCGAGCGACGGTCAGCTATCTAGTTGAGCGCACATCTCGCCGCACGACGCCATTTCATTTCCGTTCTCAATCATTCATATAGTTATCTGTATACAAAATAAAGTGTGCCGGTACGACGAAAGTGTAAAGAATATCAGATTTTCTTTTAATCTTCCGTGTATTTATAATCATTATTATATTATTATTTATAAAATAAATATTTTATAATTAACAATTGGTAAATACTAATGCATAGAGAATTGAAAGTGAAAAAAAAGAATAAGAAGCAATATCTAATTCGAAATTGAAGTTCGAAATCCGAATGACGATTCACCGCGAGCTATAAATATTACATTAAAATAAAATGAGTGCATAGAATAATTTATAATTTTAGGAATGTTAATCTTTCATTAAGGTGGAAAAATTTGTGAATGTTTAAAATGGTGTGGATTTTATTATTTTTTCTAATGCCTGCCCACGCGCAAACAAATACGCCGCAGAATTTCACGTGAGTATAAACAATACATGTTTTCTACGTTCTGCGCAGCGGTGCGTCTCCGTAACTGTTTGTATCAGACAGATGTATCCATGTGTTATGTGAAAAACAAAGCCGCTTTTATCGGAATTATATGTGACCACGAATCTCCTGGTGACGAGACTAAGTTAGACACACACACATATTTTAAATTTACTTTCCATCTACTAGGGGGTCTTAAATCTCCTCCTCGTTCCTGATAATATTCGATCCATGGAGTGTCTGATGGTGGTAATAAAATACTTGTTATTTCACTGTCCTTTTATCCGGAGGAGGTTCATTTTCCGCATTTTACAATAAATAACCAAATACCCACTAAAACTGTTAGTAATTCCTGCAAAGAGGAGTTACGTATATTTCCGGGTACAACACATCACCCAGCTGCGGCTGAGGGCATCCATGATGAACCAATGATGATTCTATTTCGTCCGACCCGGGATTCGAACCCGGGACCTCTCGTCTGTAGTTGAACGTGTTTAGCACTAGACCACGAGGCAGTTATGGGGATAATATTATGGATCTAGTAGGGAAACCAACCCAATACGCGTCCGTCCAAGTTGAAAGAGAAAGCAAGCGAGACCCGCCTCCTTTTTAACAGAAACTTTAGATCTCAGGTTTAACAATGATTTTAAATAAATGATCCATTGAAAAATATAATGTTCAAAGTATATAGATAAAAAAGCACGGCATGTATACTTCCCCGAAACAAGAGATGTAACCATATTCCCTTCCCTATCTACCCTACTAAATCTGTGCATCCATATACAACCCAGAGATGGTGTAGTGTGTGCATCTTCATTCTGTACTAACCAACACGAACACTCGCAGTCATGGGCTGGGAGAGGGGGAGGTTGAATCCGTTTTCGACCAGTTAATGAAGGTTGAAGGCTTCTTCTTGCTTCCAAACCATAAGTTCAGGTCCGAGAAAAGGCAGGCCTTCAGCGAGCCTATTCGTCGCGTGATATCGGATACTTTAGTTCTCTGCCTTATTACTTAGCCTCCTCACTCTATATATAACATATCCATGGATTTTACTCCCCATATTCATATGAAACTTACTTAAATCGTTTCTTAAGCATTAAATTTCTAACAAATGCGAACCGGCTCAAAGCTGCAACGCGCGGTTTCCGTTGTATGGCTATTGGAATTAGCCACGTTTCCAAGAACGGCGCGTTGTCTCACATCCGAATTAGATTACCGACAGCACTAGCGCGTCTGGTCTTCATTCCGAGAGTATTAAGCATAGAGATAACATAGATAGGAAAGGGCAGTCAGACTAAAACGCAAAGCCGCCTAAGTCGAAAGAAGCATAATATTAAGTGGTTTACTCGCTGTCTATTTCTTTTCATTTATCACTGCGTAATGCGCTCGCGAGATTAGATGGACACATTACATGGACATCTCAGTCCATACGTGACCATGGTTGCTATAAGGCTTCTGAAACGTCGGGTTAGTTCAATAGTTAAGTAAGCCGCGATAAAATCCGTAAAAGTAGCTTTATTTTAATGAGTAACATTCGCGTAAACTAAAGACACAGATAGTATAGCGTTTCACATCTTCTATCTCTATTATAAAAGACGAACGCTCGTCGGTTGGGTCTGCCCATGGCTTTTTTCCTGTATCTATTTTATCTCTATGATATTAAGCCCACGCCAGTACTGCTATAATAAGTTTTTACTGTGGTGCCGACCAGTAGGCGTAGTAGTTTAGAGTTTACTCCTTATGAAAATATTTAAGATGTGCGATTGAACAGAGCCCGTCAAGCGTAACACAAGCGTGACGCTTTATTGCGCTTACATGGCTTGTGTCTCTTTCGCGCTTTTCACTTCAGTATCATGTTCCAACTCCTGCTCCAGGTGGTAACGTGTGGGGACACTCATCGTTTATTTTTATTGTTTTATAGAATAGCCCCCCTATTACGGAGCAACCGAAGCCTTTGTTATGCGTTTCCCTCCTTCTCACCCCCCAACGGGCTACCGTCTACTGTCAAGCCGCACAAAACACGTCACTGAAGATGTCACTATACGCCGGTATTATGTGAGCGAGAAGTGCCTCCCCGGTCGTGCCGGCCCAATTCCGCTGCAATTCAACATGGCACTATCTCTTACAAATATGAGGGGGAAAACGAGTGATTGAAGTCTTTTAGTGACTACTGTGTGTCCATAAGTATCGATGCATGATGAATTAAACTCCTTCCCCATCAACTCAACAAGCCATCGAAAACTCACAAAGCACACGAAACACATAATCATTCCTTCACGGAGTTAGCTGCTTATGTATGTGAGCGAAAAGTACTTCCCCGATCGATTCAGTACCATGTAGGTGAAGTGCTGCAATGACTTTATATGTTGTTTTCGTATATTTACGCGAATGTTATTCATTATAATAATATAATAATATCTGTGGACTTGTCACACCACGTTGGCCCAGTCCTGCGCTAAGTACCGTAAGGACTTGTGTTACAGGTACTAGACGATAGAAATAAATTTGAAAAATTTATATATTTAAGAAATGTTAAGTATTTAAGGATTTTATTATAAAAATACATCCATGACCTGGGCCGAAATCGAACCCGCGACCTCTGGCGTAAATCACAGACTAACCGCTACGTTACTAACTGGGCCAGCCGGTGGTCCAATTTATTAATTCATTATTATGAGTACTTAACGAATTTTATCGTGTGACGATGTTAAGCTTACATGTGGAATGACTTAGAATCCCCGAAATGAACCAATGTGTCGAAATCCTTTTGTTGTTTAAAATAAATCTAAAGATATATTTTAGGCATAAATAATAAATGTAATATGTATACAAATACGAACTATAAACTTTTATCGTTAAAAGAAAGCCATTATAGTTAGTTACAAGTTACATAAGCTGCAAAAAACGAAACTTAAATACTGAAGAAAACTCAAATGTTAAAAATAAAATATTATTAAGACTGATTCTAAGCAGAAATTTGGTCACTGAACTAAAATTGCATCCCGATTCCTCAAGTTTCTTGTTTTTTTTTTTCACGTTTCGATAACCATCCGGTATTCATTGTCACGGGCAGACTGAAAATTTTAGTCGTCTGGTTGAGGACTTATATGTAGCAGATTAATTAACTATTAATTAGTCCGACTCATACAAAAGAGCTTGTTGTGTCTTACAGCTGGTTTGAGACATACTTTGTTTTTGATTTAATTATATTTATTACCGGATCCCAAGCAGATAGTAAAACACAGCCATCACCTCCATTAAAATTTCTCACGAATCATCCTTGGACGGACTTTTTTTGTAGATAATGCAGCTCTTATAGTCATTTTTTAAGTTATGTTATATGAACTCCGGATATTTGAAGCCCAGAGATGAGGTCATGTTTCTCACATAATTATACCACGCGTCCATCACAGTTTTTGCCATCTCACAAAAAAAACGTATCGTTATCATTATGTGTACCGGAGGGCAGTGTTCTAGTCCCGGTAATTTTAACTATGTGTAAAGCACGACCATTAAATAAAAAATCTGCTTTTGGGGCTTAATGGCGAAAACAACATATAACAAATATAATAAAAAATACTGTGTGTTTAGCAAAACTAGGGGCTGATTTTACAGAGGAAGGAGAGGCTGATTTTAGAGGAGGAGAGGCTGATTTTACCGGTAACCTATGAAACCGAAATCGTAAATTATTTGTTATAGCCTTTGAAACCTTTGAAACCAAACCTATGTCTAATAATAACATAAATTTTAAATAACACAACTTTTCTAGCACTTAACTCACAATATTCAAAAATTAAACGACATACAATCAACGCCACACATTGACAGGTAGTAATTAAGAAAATTATTTACCGATTGAAGATTTTGCCATTTGTTTTTTTTTTTTTATATTAGTGTGGAGGATCGATTCGGGTACTGGCGTGAAGGTTTCTTGTTGTTATTATTTTTCTGCAAAATGGTATGCTTTTTATTA
Organism: Eumaeus atala; assembly: GCA_017140195.1. Taxonomy (NCBI): domain Eukaryota; kingdom Metazoa; phylum Arthropoda; class Insecta; order Lepidoptera; family Lycaenidae; genus Eumaeus; species Eumaeus atala. Next base: position 392,210 of record JAFELO010010721.1, on the reverse strand, counting down.
CTATTTATGAATTAATAGTATATATCTATATTAGTGATTTTATTACAAAAGAACTAGTCTGTAAATCGGTTTAGGTACGGTTTGTGTTTGTTGCTTTAGATGTAGAATAGACAACTTGCTACGTTCTCTCGCAGGCTCCGCCCCTTCGTAACTTTACTGACTCGCAACGTAACTATGACGACACAATTTCGTGCATGCAGCTAGCTTATCGATTTACAAGACTTTGCCACGTCCAAATATTTTATAAAGAATATATATAAAATGATTTTATAACTGCGCTTAAGGGGTTTTGCGGTTAACCTCAACCAGGCGAGCCAATCGCGTATAGACCAATTACAGCTAAATTATACCAAGCTTTTGTAGTTTATTTCCATGATTTGATTGCGCACAACCGCGTATACCAGTCATACGCGGACTCAACGATCTTATATGTGCAAAGGCTAAAATAATTAAGATATTACTTGTTCTATAGAAATCCTAATTTCCAGTAATAGATTTTAGCTTGACTACATTTTTGTATAATATAGTATAGCACGCGAGAAATCCCCCTAATGGGCCACCGGCAACTCACAATGCGCACAAAACGCGACCCTGAAGATGATGATGAGACAATTTCCGGCGGTATTATGTAAGCGAGAGGTACCTCACCGGTGTTGCCGGCCCGATACCGCCGAATGCGGCGTGGCAATACCTCTTACTAGGGTCTATAGAGGTGGCTACCGTATCCGAAACTCAGCTGTGTCGACTTTAATATTGTATATAATTATAACACGTCTACTGCGATATTACTCTACTACTAATGCAAACAGCTAAAAGACAAGTTACATGCAGCCCCATTGATCTTATCACACCTTTTAATAAAACAATGACATTGAAGAATGTTAGCAAGAGAAAAAACGTATCCTTCATTCTATGAACTGACAATACAATTGTTAATTGAAAATAGAATTTCCGCGTCGGGACGTGATGCAACCTTTGATCATTTTGGGTTTATTTCAAACTAAATGTGTTTAAAAACTGTTTTCCTAGTCGATTTTTGACTGCTACGGCCATCTCTGTTATAATATCTGTAGATCTCTGTTATAACATCTGTAGACTGTAGTAGTAGTCGGCGCGTCCACTGAATGGGTGAGAGAGGAACGGGGACGGGCTTAACATTCTAACGAGATCTACAGATAACGTGACATGTGGTATGAGACAGTAAACCACACCTACGTTTACATTTAGAGATGTATGTTTTGTATGTCTGTTACGCCATTACGTCGTAAATTATCGTAAAAGAAGAAGGGACAAAGGAGCGAGGATGGCAACCTCACCACCATTGCACTGTACCCAAGTTAGTGGATTTGTCCTGTGGTCTCATAGGGGACCGAATAGCCGCCAAGATATTCTGATGATGCTCCATGCCACCAAAGGCGCAACAATGGCATTCAGATTTATTTTATTTGATACTATAATGCTCCATGAGCCCCACACACCACTAGAACCCACCCAGTGCTGCTGTTGGCGCGTAAACACATTCCCCCGAACACAATAAAAAAAAGCGGTCCCAATAGTGGGAATGGCATATTCTGTTTCATGTGACATAGCAGGAGCAAATAAACATACATTTGTCTCGGTGCTGAATACAAGCAAATTTAATTTTTCAAAATTACTTTATTAGACTAAATCTTCAATTAAGTTTATTTTCAATTTTTTAATGCATTCTTTGTTATTTTTTAAGTCGGTTTGATTTTACTTTGTTAGTCTTTAATTTATTTTTCAACGGTTAGGTAAGTTGAAAATAAAAAAATGCACCAACGCATTTTGTTTGCGTGTTAAGGTTTTTGTAGGAAGATTTTTCAAAAATCTTAACACGCAGGTAGGTACTTAGTGTATCTTCGTTATAAAATAAATAATATATTAATCTATAGAGATTTAAGTTTACAAATAGGAAATACCTACATATTATTGCTCATTCCTTTCCTTCCTTATATATAAATAAGCCTTTGTGCTTAGAATGTATTACTATTTTTTCTCCATTTTTTGTTAATGACTGATACCCAACAAATTAAGACGAATGACGTGAGCATTAATAAAATTGGCACCGCGCTTTTTTTAAACCATCACAACGGTAAAGATTATTTGGGTTCAGATTTATGCATTAAGCATTTTTGACACGATTTTTTAAGATTTTATTATCTTGCTAACGTTATAAACTGCTGCTTGCCCGCTGCTTTTTGCTTATTTCGCTTGGTCACCACCGTGCCACCAGATGCGAATGTTTGTTATTCGATTTAGTTGAAATTAGGCACGGACCAAATAACACATAGGTTTTTATCCCGAAAATTAACGGTTTGCTTGTGGTAGATTTTTCACAAGTGAAAAAAAAACTGAAATAATTGCGAATATTTGTATTCTTAAAACGTAATATTTGTGATTTTTGTGAAACAATTAATATTTTGTCAATACTACAAGTGCATGCGGTCCGGCACTGACTGCTAGGATTATATAAAAAGGTATAGCGCACAGTTAGGCGACGCCTGACAAGTCTATTTGAATCCGACGAATCTGTACTCTATTTTTTTTTAAATTTTATTCCTTTCGTGGGTTAATACCGGATAATAAGCTGTACCGGACTTCCGTCGGCATAGAACAGCTTATAAAGAAATGGTTGTCTGTAGTTTGGTTTACAATGCTATAATTATATGTAATAACGGTTCTCTAATTGATATGTGAACGCATCGACCGATGGAGTGAAAGACTTGCTCTCGTTCGCAGGCTCCACCCATTCGGAAAACAGTGTAACTCGGAACGTTACTATGACGTCATACGTTTTCGTACATGCACGGAAGCCTAGCGTATTGATAGCTTGATAGCTAGATAGATTGATAGCCAGTATATTTGCAAATCAATGGCTAGCGTTAACGATTTACAAGACGAGAGACCGTCGTCGAACCGTCGAACACACACACACACACACACACACACACATAACTGCTATGACTGGGCATTATAATCGTGCACAGTAGTTTCAGTTATCTTTCTGTATTAAACAAAGTAGCACATTTCAAAGTAAAATACATACACTTTCAAATTTATAACGCATACATAAAACTAACATATAATTTCAAAAACATTAATAGACTGGTGATATGAGCAACATTTAAAGTACGTACTTCTTTCTATGAACTAATGAAATGCAAAATCAACAACAAAATTAAAAACCTAACGCATCTCTTTACTACCTTTATTGCCTTCATCTTCATGATTTATTTCAAATGCATACAACGCTCATGTGTGATCTATCTATACTTATTAAACAAAGTCTCCAAAAGCTGTATGTCCGTTTTCATAACACTCTCGACACGCACTCACCAGCTTACTCCCCAAATCAAATGTGTGTAAAGAAGTTTTACTTTAAAAAAATATATTGTGATTATTTCACTGGTCGAAATGCTATATAGTAGCGGCAAAGTCAATACAATAAAAAATTCCTTTACTTATATCGAAGGAAACATTGAATCAATCATTCTATTGTCGGAATTTGTTTCTAGCAATCAATTATACTCCTCGACCGAGCGGCGAGCGGTTTATGTCGTTTGGAACCGTTCTCGATAGGATTTAGAGTTGGAGATTTTAAAGTTGTTAGGATAAGAAAACACCAAGTGTATCTTAACTATTTCATAGAAAAGTCAATTACCTACATTAAATTAAATGACGCTTTATTTCATACATGATAAAAAAGTGAAATTTCACTCATACACTCGCCCACTTTCGCATCATGAAATCTCAGAGCTACAAGTGCTTGAGGTTTCAAATTTTACATGGAGTTTCTTCTTAGGGTGCAGATGCTCACTGAGACGGGGCTATGCGAAATTCGACCACCAAAAGTGCGTTTTTGGCGCTTCAGTTGTGGGGAGGGGGGAGAAGATATACTAGTAGCCCCGCGTGAAACAACGAAGGGGCTAATAGGAGTTATCAAGTTAATTCTAAATTGCGTGAATTAAGTATTACAGTCAATCATTTTGACTGCCTCGTAGTGTAGTGGTAAGCATGTTCAACTACAGTTGTGAGATCCTAGGTTCGAGTCGTCCAAAGTATTGTTAGGATTCGGGATGATTTAAGGGAATCGGACCAACGTGTTATTGGGATTCTCCAATTTGTAATAACAGCCTGAAGCCAGGAAAACCTGTGCCTCGGAGAGCGCGTTCAGCCGTCGTACCTGCGCCTGATTTCTCTCCGGTCGTGTCGAATTGCCGGCCTACCGGAATAGGCGAATGAAGGAATAGGGAGTGTGCTTGTGCACTATAACATATCCTGCGCAATTGGCTACTTTCTATATAGACCGCTGCTGTCGCCGAAATTCGGCGTGGACATTATTATCAAGTATGACAGAAACACGAAAAGTCACGACGACAGGTCACGAAAAGCCTGTGTCCGCAATCGCATATTGTACCTCAACACTAGCAAGAACAAAGTTCGACCTCACTTTGGACGATTAAGCATTGGGGGACGGTTCTACGCCGAATGGTCTTCGTTGGCGGGACAAAAACGTGATGCACGCAAATAAAAATGACCTCTTTGTCTTGATATTTTAAAATTTGCCGTCCCCGTTTCCTTGGGCATATCGACCTCAAAATTAAGAAGGCTAAATACACGAAGGTTTGCCAAACAATGGCTTTGACCCCAAAATACTCGAGTTATTGGGAACGAAGGAAAGTTTTAACGATTCCATTTCTGTTGCTGCTAGTTGTTAAACCATTAAGATTTCCATGATTGTGCAAAAAATTCAATGTCTGTTAAATAAGCTGAAGAACAAAATGTTTTTATCCGACTGGAAGGTGTGCCATTCCAATAGGGTTGGTTTTCGAGAGAGAGTGTGTGTGTGTGTGTGTGTGTACGTGTGCGTGTGCGGGTGCGTGTGCGTGTGCGTGCGCGTGCGCGTGCGCGTGCGCGTGCGCGTGCGCGTGCGCGTGCGTGTGCGTGTGCGTGTGCGTGTGCGTGTGCGTGTGCGTGTGTGTGTGTGTGTGTGTGTGTATGTAGATTTATATGTTCCCTCCTATAACGTGAAGGGCTTCACGGATTTTCAAATATAATGTCTCGTTAAATTCCTAGATAGCGATGGCCAAGAAGTACATAAAAAAATGGTAGATTTTTTAGAATTTAGCCCCAAATTCATGAAGTTTTATTTTTTTCTCATCCAACACGTCAAGTGTGGTATAAAAAGGAACACCTTTACATAAGGATTCCAAATAAACATACATATACAACTTGTTTTTATTTAACAGAAACAAAAAAAAATATAAAAACAAGTCCTGCTAAAGCCCTGCTAGAAATTAAAAAAAGACTAGTCAATAGTCGCTGCGACAGTCGGGCTACATTTCAAATCATGGTAAAAACCTGGCAACCAGGCCCTCAACTAAGCTTATTTTTTCTTTTCAGCAGTCGGATGTTTTGGTTTTTTAATAATTTTTGTACAACTCCATCATCGATGTCGCCCGAAGCGCTCGGTCTTTTCGGTCGAGTAAAAAAGCGGTACTAGCAAGGCAAATGAAAATAAAAAGGATCGTACAATTTTTTTCTCGAACCCTGAACTGCTTCAGGGCAGTTTCTATCGACCGACTGTAATTCTATTTTTAATAAAACTAGAATTATGGATTTGCTTTAAAAGAAGACAATGTATGGACATGGTACATTTCATTCAATTTGAACCAGTAGTTTAAGTATTATAATTTGTATGGATATCATGAGCAAACTCCCAAATACTTCGGCATATATTTAATGAATAAATTCCAGATTACCATGCTCGGATCAAAACCACATATTCTTCGTGCCAGGCGTCCTCGCGTCTGGCGGCAGCAGCAGGGCTTGCCTGTCCAGGTTCTATCCGGACGGTCAGGCGCGAATGACCATCAGCCTCGTCACTGAAGATGGGGAGAGAGTTACTGCGTCTAGAGACCTTTCTGCAGGTATAGGCGATGTTTTTATTATAGGTGGGGTGGTAGAGCCTTTTGACAATTATCGACGTTTTGATTGCCCTCCTTGGTTACTGCCTCTCTGGCGGGCCACCCGAAACTCACAAACAGCACGAAACGAGACAGCATAGCTGTCATTAGTAAGCACGGATGAGGTGGATTCTCCCTATTTGGCTTATATGCAGTAATGGCGTTTGGGTGAATTTGTATTATTTTGTAAGGGTGATATGTATTACAAAAAGACTAATTTTAGGGATTCTATCGCGGTTTATTTAATTATTTAACTAGCCCGACGTTTCAGAAGCTTAACAGCAGCCATTGTCACAGGTGGACTGACCATGGATGTTGTAAAGCTTCTGACACGTCAGGCTACTTAAATAATGAAATAAACCGCGATAGAATCCTTCAAAGTAGTTTTATTGTAATGAGTAACATTCGCTTAAACTTAAGACATCAAAGAGGTCTCAGTACCGACTCAGAATCGAGATCGACACGATCTAAAATAATCCCGCTATAACAATTAAGTTCTTCGGCTGAACTTGCGTCTAGAAAGTAACGGAAGAGGCAGATAAAATCCAGCAGGGGGCTCAAAAACACCTCTACATTTGTAACAGTGCCATAAGATCTGTTCCAAGAATAATTATGTACGTTTACTTATAACATTTCTGTTTGTGCCCTTTTAAACCTGTTTCTACAGTTTCAAATAAATGTGTGTTCCATTCGCCGTTACACTTTCTTTACACATAGGAAGAGAGACAGCAGGAAATTAACAGCGTATTTTTATGGCAATCTAAACTTTATTGTCTTTAACGGCTATTAACTTATAAACATGTATTGTTCAGAACAGATTCAAAGTGTTACGCTGTACGTCTTTTCCTACTTTTCTTATAGCATCTATAGCACGACCAATCGGAGATTATCCGATTACCGACAAAAGAGTTCCATTTAAATGTGTCCATTAGTTTCGGACACTAGAGTGTACAAACAGATATCTCATCTTTTTCGTTCAGGTTTTTTCCTCGGCTACTGTTTCCTTACTTTATTATCATTTTTCAAAAATATTTAATGTAAAGACACACTTTTTTTTACTGTTTTGTTATATGTGCAGGAATACAAATAAAAGTCCGAAAATTGGTAATTTATTCCACAGAAATTATGACAAACTTAATTAATGCATGCGTATTAATGATATCATACAAAGTTAGTGCATACGCCCGTAAATACAAGTTTACCAACGTTTACAAATTGTCCTGCTTGTTAATTGTTGGCACGGGAACCCTAGACATGCGAGGCCGCCTCACGCTTGACCACTCTTTTCTAGGAGACGGAGGTTGTCTAGACTTGTCGGTGCCACAGAAACCCAACACCAAGGCAGATTTGAACGTCAACGTGAGGTAAAGTATTAGAATATAATAGAATAGAACTTGACTTAGTTAACACACTTCTTACTACTATAGTATGTTAGCGCCTACAAGTATGTGTCTGCTACTACCCGACTGCGTCAAATGGAGGGTAATGTTTTCACACGTATACATGCATGCATATATGTATGTATGTATGTACTTACATACTCATCTCTGCATACATTTCCATGCATGCGTCGATGTTTTTATTTTACTTATCTTTTAAGAACTAACTTATAAACCAAACAAACATACATTATACAGTATGTGTGTAAGTATGTATGCATGTGTGAATGTATGTATGAATGCATGCCTGAAAGCTTGGACGAATTTTAATGTGAGAGGTGTCTTGATAACGCTATAGGAATGTCAAAATACATTTGAAGCAATGACTTTATGTTGTTCAATTTAATGTCAGTTTTCTTTGTCTTTCTGGTTTTTGGTCTTTTCTTGAAAACACGTTTCACTTTGTACAGGTACCTAGAAGCGAACTGTGTCTGGTCCCAGCGTGTGTCAGTTCGCATAGCCGGCAGTAAGCTGGTCGTGCTGCACACCGAGCGCGCGCGGTACCGGCCCGGGGACGTCGTGAAGTTCCGGCTACTAACGCTCAAGTCGGACCTCACGCCCGCGCACACGCCGGTGAGATCAATGCTAAATGCAATGTAGCCTTTTTATCGTTTTCTATCTCATCTCGCAAAGAAATTAATGAAAAACAAAAACAGACAGACAGTGAATTAAATTCTTTTTGGACCTTGACGGTAAATTTCCAAATGGCAACATCCTTCTTCTCTACAATGGGCCACAATTTTTTTTTTGTTGACACGGGGAAACGCATTTTCGCGCATTCACTCGTCCTGGGTGGGGTCCAGTGGTTTGTGGGGCTCGCGGCACATTATAGTGCCGTATACCCATAAAAACCACCTCAAATGCCGTCTTTAGTGACGTGCCCCGGAACTGCAAATCACCAGGGCACCTCGACGCCACCTCCACAGTTGAGGTTGTCCCGCATTACAGGACAACCCCACCGACTTTGAGACAGTGCAATAGGGTGAAGTTCCCATCCTCGCCCTTAGACCCTCCCCCTGGCGTGCCCAGTTCGGCTGCAATGCTATGACACTTACAAAAGCTAACATGAAATCTCCCTAACAAAGTACTACACGCTTTAATTACGCAAACTCACGCTCTTGTTTCTCACGTGAGACTCTCGTGGCCTGGATACGGGGACCTGAGAACACGATGCTACAATGAATCTAGACATGTGTACCTACTAGCAGGACCCCGCGGTTTCGCTCGCTAACTCCGTACCTTTACGCCGTAACGTTATAATGTATAGCCTATAACATTCCGCATAAGAGGTAGTGCCACGTTGCATAGGATGAGGTAGTGCCACGTTGCATAGGATGAGGTAGTGCCACGTTGCATAGGATGAGGTAATGCCATGTTGCATAGGATGAGGTAGTGCCACGTTGCATAGGATGAGGTAGTGCCACGTTACATAGGATGAGGTAGTGCCACGTTGCATAGGATAAGGTAGTGCCACGTTGCATAGGATGAGGTAGTGCCATGCATAGTGCATGACACTACTTCGTCCTGTGCCACAGAATTGGGCCGGCACGACGACCGGGGAGGTGCTTCTCGCTCACATAATACAGCCGCAAAGTGACATCTTCAGTGTCACGTTTCATGCGGAATGTGAGTAGCCGGTGGCCCATTGTGGGGGATGATAGGAAGCAACGCATCTGCGTAACATTCGCGCGAATGTCCGTGGCCGTCGGTAGTCGTAAAAGGGCTCAGATTGCTAGTTTGCCCCTTTATTCTATAAAGAAAAAAACCTATAGGTACTTTTAATGTTAAGCTGAAGGACTGGTCTCTTAATTGAACGCGCTAGTCTCAGGACTGATCCCATTTGAAAGTTTTTGAACTTATACTTATTTTGGCGCGTTAGTTAACAGCGAGGAGTAAATTATTACGATGCGCGCGCACACCGTCACGAAAAACCGACACTCTGAAGTGAGGTATAGTCAACATTTTACTTTTTCAAAAAAAAATTGCTACGTTATGATGAAACTTTCAATGTATTAAATATCTCTTCTTTTGTTAGTGTCGTTCCTTCTGCGAACGTAGAATAAGGCGAAGAGTAAAATATTTTAAAAGGTTTTACTATTGTTACGCCAACTCCTGTCGCGTGTTCATACTTACGCATAATCTATTCAGTGTAAGATAGCCCATTTATCAAGGAAGGCTTTACTTTCGCCATCATAGGAGTCGAGCACGCGAAACCACAAGACGCTGCTTGTTATACATACAAAGTTTATTTAGCATAGGATATTTTATGCTTGCAAAAACACGCTGGACATAACTCTGCAGTGCAGTTCACACGCGCGGCGGCTCACAACATCCTCAGTGCGAAGCGGAAACAAAAATTCAATATTTATAAATGGCTTTCACTTGTTTTTGGTGTTACTTTCCTTAACACTCCGACACCCGGTTTCACATATTCATAGATAAAGTAGAATAGAATCACATAGCACTCATCAGTAAGTACGAGAAAACTATAAAAAACGAAACAATATTAACAAAAATACAAGCAAATATGAACAAATTCATTGTCTCTAGTGGGAACCTACGAAACCGTTATCGTAATATCAATTTGAGTAGTAAGCTCATAATAGGCTAAGGAAACTTTGAAGCCGGCTCTAGATCTTTAGTTTTTGAGCCGCAGAATATAGATAATAGCAATCCAGACTCCAGCAGTCCTATGATGGGCAGGCATATGGTTTTTTTATAGCATAAGGGGGCCGAAGAGCAATTGGAGCCTTTTGATGACTACCAATGCCCATGGACATTCGCAAGATTCTTGCGCATATGTGTTGCCCTCCTATCACTCCCAATGGGCCACTGGCTACTCACAAACCGCATAAAACGCAACAGCGGCGCTGTCACTTTACGCCGGTATCAAGTGAGCGAGAGGTACCTCTCCGGTCGTGCCAGCCCAATTCCGTTGCATAGGAGGATGTCGTGTCATGCCCCGTGCATGACACTACCTCCTCCCAGTGGCAACACCATGTTTCCGCCATTTTAATGTTATTATATTTTTTATTAATTCTACAATGCTATGCTGTGACGTGAAAAAATATTTGGTATAAAAAAACCAATAAACTTCTTGTCATTCGTTTTTTTTTTTATATATTTCATCCGTTATTATAGACAAAAACATTTTCGCAAATGTAGTCACAATGCGCCATTAGTTTTACACACAGTCATAACATAATGATTAATGAAGACATTGTACCAAATTTGGAATTGATAGAAAATGTTTTTACCCTAAGACTTGTCTACTATTGTTTTCATATATTTACATGAATGTTACTCATTATTATGACTATTCTACGGATCATATCGCGTTTCTTAAGAATGAGACAAAATATCCGTAATGAACGAATGTATCAAAATCCTTTTGCTATCCTGTAATAAAATAAATCTAAAAATGCATTGCAGGTATAAATAATACATCGATAGGAATATATAATTATAATATAGTAAATTCGCAGCCTACATCCCTGTATTTCATTACGACTAGCCATTTAGAAAACACGGTTTTCTTTTGTTGCGGGTCAACGGTTAGCCATAATGAATACGGCTGAGTGAAATTGTGCCAGGAAGAGATCGATGTTATATGATATTCATAAAGCTAGATTTTTTTTAAATAAAATGAATCATTATTCGCCTTTTTGGCGCGTTTTAGTTCCCAACTTTAAAACTCGCGGCGTTGCTTGACACGACAACAACAATGGCGTCGATTGTAGAATACAGGGGACTAAAAATATCATGCCAATATAGGTGCGAAGGTTTAGGCGGGAGCGTATCTTCCGACTAAGCCTTAGTGGTTAGGTTATTTTTTTTATTTGCACTCAAAACACTTGACCTAATTTCATACTTGTATCGATCACTATCACTGCCTAAAATCTAGAGGTTAAACGCCAGCCGCCATATAGAAGAATGTCTTCCAATGACAATCCGGCTAATCGTTAGCCCGCCACAAAACAAAACGGCCCTGTTATACGGCAGATTGTACAAAAGGACTACGACATATATTATAGGTATATATAAATACCGTACCGGTCCTAACATGTTCTAAATTTAGAATGATCTAGATTATAGAGCGTACAGTTCTGTCCAGTCAGCGTAACACTGACACCGATTGGTAGATGTTTATCAATATCAATCGCTTGCATAGCGATTTTAATCGAGTTCCCGTTAATCGTATTAAATCGATTACTTCTTAATTGTTTAAGTGGCTGACGATTATCTTGAACACCTTTTTGTATTTATTTTTCTTTATGTATTTATATACATAAATGAGTAAAAGATAGTGCCATGTTGTATGGTAGCCGAATTAAGTTCGCTCACATGATGGCCCATTGTAAGGGACGGTTGAAAGGGGGACAACGCATTTGCAACTATTATGTGGCTGTTTATGAGCCTCGGTAGTTATGAAAATCTCTGAGTACTTGTATGTTTCCCTATAATATAATCATTTTTGCCTTTATATACTCAGGATGTTTTAAGACACTCTAAAAAATCACAGATCCTATTCAGTATTGTTTTCTGAATCCGAATATGTAAATCTTCGAAATTGTACGTCTTCGGAATTCTTACTATACTATTATCCTAGCGGCCGCTACTTACCCGTACAGCTGAAGTGATGGTATCATGCGGTGTGCATGTTTTCAAGTTCGAAGAAGTTAACTATGTACCTGAGCAATATTTAACCCCTACAGTATCTTAAAAAAATGTCAAATGTTTTACAATAACAGTGGAATTATGTCCATTACAGGTAGAGGAAGTATGGCTGGAAGGCCCCGGATCGTGGGACGTGCGAGCGGCCCAGTGGCTGCGCGTGCGCACCAGAACTGGCCTGGCGCAGCTGGAACATGAGCTGGACAAGCAGGCGCCCCCCGGGAAGTGGACCTTGAGGGCCAGGCTGGATGATGGCTCGCAGGTTAGATCGTAGCTTATATGATTTGTTGCATAGGTGTTACTCGGATGTCAGGTCAAGTGATGGTAAAATACAACGGACTTTTAGTAGGCAATGAAAACATATTTTAGAATTTTAGTAAGAGGTAGTGCAATGTTGTATCGTAGAAGTGACCTCCTTGCTATCGTGTTTCGTGTGCTTAGTGGCCCATTGGAGGGGAGGAGTAAAGGGAGACAATGCATTTGCATAACTATTATTCGGAGATGTTTATGAACTTTGGTATTACTCATTTGTCCGGCTATAATATAAAAAACACACACCTATACTTCTATGAAAAAAAAAGAAAGTACCTTCACGCCTATTATCCCCGAAGAGGTAGGCAGAGGTAAATTACCTTTTTTTGTTGTCGACGCGGGGAAACGCATTTACGCGCCTTCACCGGCCCTGGGTAGGGTCCAGTGGTGTGTGGGACTCACGGCACATGATAGTGCCGAATACCCACAAAAACCACCACGAGTGCCATCACCTCGACGGCAAGTCAGCCCCCTAAGGGACCAACTTCACCTCCACAGATGGGGTTGCCCGGCACTACAGGTCAACCCCACCGACTTTGGGACAGTGCAATGGGGGGAGGTTCCCATCCTCGCCTCTAGCCCCGTGCGCAAAAGCCACCTCCTGTTGCTCTTTGGTCCCCTCTTCTTATAAGAGGGGTACCGAGAGCGATTCCTCCTCCTGATCTTTCTTGTCTTGTCTGATCTTCATATAAGAGGGGTGCAAAGATCCCCCTCGATTCAATTGGCTTCGCCTGGGTTCACCCCAGGCTACTAAGCCCCACCGCCACGACAAGGCTTGAACCATGGTGGGGAGAGGTGAGGTACCTACCTAGGTTACTTCTATGCCAATAATATAAAGCTGAAAGCTGGCTTGGACGCGATAGTCCCTGGAACTACAGGCCCGGTTTGAACGCTACTTTGTGTGTCCATTTAATGAGCAAGGCTATAGGCGCTACGACTAATTGGACCGGAGTAACGAGGGTGAAACCGCGGGGTGATGACAGTTATTTTATAAATGACTGACCCAACCATTAATGGTTGTATGACTGTAATGGTTGTATGACTGTAATGGTTGTATGACTGTAATGGTTGTATGACTGTAATGGTTGTATGACTGTAATGGTTGTATAACTGTAATGGTTGTATGACTGTAATGGTTGTATGACTGTAATGGTTGTATGACTGTAATGGTTGTATGACTGTAATGGTTGTATGACTGTAATGGTTGTATGACTGTAATGCTGTTTCCATAGAAGAGGGCACTGAAGGATGATCATTTACGTTGGTATTTTCCAACCGATACGATATGGAGTTCTTCAAGAAAAGAGCTTACTCCCATCTCAAACGACGGCCACGCGCATGTATAACCTCCGGTCATGCAGATGTCTATGGGCGGCGGTAGTTACCTACCACCTGCTCATTTGCCCCTTATCCTATAAAAAAAAACTTCATAGCCATTCTTTGGTTGTAAGGTTTGTTTTGGTTGTAACTGACTATATCATATTCGTATATAAATTTGCAGGGCTCCTCAACATTTGTGGTGGGCAACTATCAGCTGCCCCCCTTCCAGCTGACAGTGCGACACGCGCCCAAGGTGCTTCGCTCCAGCGAGAGGCTGTCTTGGACTGTATGCGTCAGGTCTGTCTGTCTTGTTGGTTATATCAGCTGCCTTTAGTTAATAGCAGATGCATTAAACGCGACTCAGACTCCCCGTTCCACAGCATCAAACAATAAAAACGCATATCTCTTAAAGTACGAAATCTGTTACTAAAACTACTTTTTACTTGAAGTTTTTATTGTTTTTTTTTATAGTATAGAGGGACAAACGAGCACGAGGGACAAATGAACATCAGCACAATTATGCCGATGCGTTGCCCCTGCAACAGGCCACCGGCTACTCACAAACCTCGCGTTGTATACTATGATACCAATGTTTTTTACAATATTTCCCTCGGTAGGTTAAAATTCGAAGGGTTAGCCCTAAACACACATTTTATGACTTCAGAAGCCGAAATCTTGCAAAGTATAAAAGTATAAGCATAATCAGAAATATTTCTTAGAAACCACCATATCATTTAGAGGAAGACTCCACACGGCTATACTCTCTCTCTGGAAAAAAAATCTGACGGACACGACGACGCTATATGTGTTTCGTTTTTCAGTATTTAGCTACGGAACCCTAAACATAGTTATAACCCCAAGACCTAGGATAACATTTTATTTTTAAATTGTCAACGAGCCATTTTGGCGTTTATCGTGTCAAAAATAAACTAACATGTCCGTAGCTTTTTTCATTTTGGAGCATAATCCTTGAGTAACTTAGGTGAAAAGGCTCAGGTGGTGTAATAAGTCCACTAATATCATCATTATTGTTTATACAGATACCCGTGGTCTGAGGCAGTGGAAGGCATGCTGGTAATACGCATCCGCGGTGCTGGCAGTGCGGCAGGCATACGCACGGCGGTGCGGCTGCGCGCTCGCGCTTGCCACCGACACGCGGCCGCCGCGAGGAGAGTGCAGCTGGAAAACATGGCCGCCGATGACGTCATCATCGCTGATTTCTCCTTCCAGGTGCGTCTTGAAGATTATGTATGTGTTCGAGATAATTTGCGTGTGTGTTCGTGTGTGTGCGTGTGCGGGCAGCACTACCAAACGCAGGGCAACCCAACTACGTCACGTCTATCACCAGCACGCGACCTCCACAAAGAAGTGCAATTAAAACGCATGACTTGATGAAGTATCCTCGCTGATTTACACACAAGAACACGAGAACTACTCTAAATTTTCGTGCGTGAGCGTGTGTACGCTTGCACCGGTACGCAATTTCCAAGAATGTATAATATAAAATAATTAAAAACTAGTAGTTTTACTACGTCTAGCAACTACGATGCCACAGACAAACTCTTGTCACCTACCACTTATTTTTTGGGCATTGCGGCTTAACATAGAATATACAGGTACGTATGCGAGTGTGCCTGCGTGTACGGGCGCGTGTGTGTGTATTTGCGTGTACTGTGCTCATGTGCCTGCAATACCACCATGAAATATAGAAACTGACAAGAAGAAATCCAAACAAGAATATAAAGACGTTGACAGGAAAATATCATATGTTTTAAGTTACCCACATGGGTCTGTTGCTTCACCAAGTTCCGCAGTCTGGCCATAGTTCGACTCACAAACTTGGGACCACGAAGTTGTCCAATTAGGTACAAATATAATATAAAACTATAAAGTGAATATAAACCTATAAACCTATGAAGTGAAGGGAAAACTGAAAGGCATTTTCTTGTTAGTAATATGTAGGACACAGAGAGAGAGAAGTTGGGGCTATGTTAATAACAGTTAAATCAACTATTATAAATGTTCTCATGAGTTGCACACGAGATACATCTCTCCCATCTGCGAGTGACCGGGGCCGGACACCTCCTTGGCTCGACGAGCACATCTATAACAATCCGATAAAGCTATACGAGCTCGTATAGGGCTTCTCTTCGCTTCCGTAGCCTAAGTTAAGGTCCGAAAAAGAAGAGACACAAGTTGGTGCATAGCGGCTTAATTTATCCGACATGACTGAGAGAGTACTTACAAGTACCTCTAATTCTCCTAATACCGACCTAAAGCTGCGGTTTTTATAGTAGAAGAGTACAAACAATCAGTTGCATTCTGGTGACTCAGTTAACATTCTTAGTTCTTTCCCCTAATATGGCCTCAATTTACAGGAGGACGGCACCAGGATCTGGCAGAACACAACCGTCGTATCCCAAGTCGTGGACAACCCAGTCACATTGGAGTTTCTGGCCAAACATCGACCTGTTATTTCTCCAGGACTGCCTTACAAGTTGAAGGTATTTCTATTGTTACATACTTAATTTTTTAAGTTTTCCTATTGTCCTAAAGAGGTTTAAGGTAAGTAAAAGTCCTAGAGCGGCACCTTCGCATAGAAAGACGTAGTGTTGGACCAGCTGGACTGACTACTTGGTTAAGGTGGCGAGGAGCCGCTAGTTGCAAGTGGGTCGTGATCGTGAGTGTGCCGTAGGTTACAATCATGAGCCAGAGGCGTATGACCAGCAGTGGAAATCGTATGGCTGATGATGATGATGAGAATTGTTTTAATTTTATGCGAATGTTACTTATTACAATGAGACCAACGAACTCGTCTGATTGACGGCCCGACGCGGTTGCTTTGTTCAAACTTTATTGTGATGTACGTTTTTACTGGCGGGAACATTTCAGGATTACGAAACCGAAGACAAGATTTACTTATATTTTATTATTATTTAGATTTTTTATTTTAACACCACCCATCACATCGTACTAAAAGTCCGGGGGGTTGGTTTCACAAGGTCCAATTAAAGTCCCAATTAGCGTCTAACGAAAGCATGTGTCTATTAATTTATGAATTCTTGTTTCGCAGAAATTAATTAGAAGCATTTGTGTGATTATAGTAATAATGCGGCGGCCATCTCTATAGAGACGAGCCAACTACGCAGTACATATTATAGTGCACAAGTGTGTGCGCAGGCGCAAGCGCACTCCCTATTCTGACGGTACGACAATCCGGCACGACGGGAGAAAAATAGGGCGCAGGACAGAGGTGCTTACCGAGGCATGGGGGTATATCACCACCAACAGGAATTGAAAAATCTCAATAACACTCTTGTCCAACCAGGGACTCGAAACGTGTGTGGTTTCTTTTCACTAGAGGCAAACGTTTGCCATATTTCGTGTGATAGTTAAGTGCCGAATAACAATTTCGAACAGACCATTTTATAAAATTTATTCTCAAGTACCACCTTGGTAATCTAGTACACATTTTCAGATCAAAGCCAATCGTTGGGACGATAAGGCGGCTACGAATGAGTTGATCCACGTGTGCCGGACGCCCGCGCTGACCGCCGGCGCCGCGGCCGCTAACGCGTCGTGTGTGGACGCCCTTACCGACGACAAGGGCGTCGCACGTATCATGTTCACTGTGGAGGAGCACTCCAGCCCGTTTTATATATTTGAGGTCAGTCTAGCAATTATCCACTGATCTCTATATAATTAGATAGGGGATTTAGAATAATTTCAAAATTTTGGAAGTAATACTGGATGTTGTTGGTGCCTCGGTATGCGCACTGACCCATATACTAAACTGAATTTAATCTTTCATTTTCTTTCATATTTACTAGGCGAGTGCTCATAACTCGCACATAAGGCTGGTCGCACACATTGCGGCGGCTGACGGCGCGCGCGCTGCACTTGGACCCCTCCGAGCCGCACGGTCCAGATCCCTCTTACCGCTATATGTTCGACTACCCACACAAACGAGCACCCCACTGACGGTTCATTTTGTGGTGAGTTCATAGTCAAATAAAATAAAATTCGATAAACATTCTGTTGAGAACTGTTATATTCATGTGCAAACTGCGATTCTTACAATTATTTGGGCAATTTTGTAAAAATAATTTGTCTTCATATTAACGATACTTCATTTTTACATTTAATTGCTGAAGTTGAACTTCTTCATTAATTTTTGGGTTGTATTATGTTTTTCTGTCAAGTTTTCGTCACGCCCGCTTTTCCGTTGCGGTTTTCTTTCCACTTGTCCATTGAAGATTTACTTCTAGTATGTGTACCAGCACACATTTGAATATTTTCTTTCACTTGAGACTCTTCAATGTATGAATGAATGAAATATACATTGATGTGCACAACATTTTACCAATACAGAACAAATAAAAGATAATGATATCAAAGTATAACCTTGGTGAATTATAACTCTAAACCTAATAAAAACTTAACTGTTATCTGTGTCTATCAACATATATACTGGTAGTTAACTTTTTAACAATGTTTAAACTTTTAACGCCACAGCTTCACTGGCAGACGAAAGTTCCATAACCGAGCAGGGTTTATAAACATTATTATTCTGCAGTTTACGGAACGTTACCTCTCCGTAATCACACTACTACCTGATATAAATATCACTCGTATATCAACAGGTCATAACTCGCGGTGGCACAATATACCGCTGGGGCGCCACCACACAATGCCCCACCAGCACCGATCAACCTCGCACAGCGGCCCGTAACACCGTCTGCCCCACACTAAACACAGCCGAGCGACGAGGCAACCTGGCCATCACCAACTCATCAGACCTGGACTCCCTGCTGGACTCTCACACGTCCAAGATCATGTTACCCGTCAAAGTTAGCTCTCAGATGTGCCCGGACAGCTACCTTTTCACGTACTTCTTCCATGCCGGTGAACTGGTGACAGCCAGCAAGCATTTCGAAATGGACGAATGTTTTGCTAATGTGGTAAGTGTTCCTTTTCCATTGTTTAGATCAGGTATGTTTTTTGATTCGAATTCCGGCTTCGCACGGATATTTCACAGGATATGGCAAATATTCATTGATTTACAACAAATATTATAAATTATAATTTCGGCTTCGTCAACATTACACGCCTACGGGGAGGCATGTGTCTAGCAGTGGACGTCGTCCGGCTGATGATGATGATAATGAAGATGGGACTTTACAGGTTACCATGTGACAAATAATTCAATTAATGACAGAACAACGGCATTAGGGGCAGGTAGATATAAGGATTTTCTGTGACATTTTTTTCACACCTTTAGCTACTTTATCTAAGTTTTCATAATGAATTTTTCAATTCAAATGTTTTTTAAACACTTATATTGCCCTTTAAACCCATTTCAATCCCTACCTGAGGCTTTTCGCATACTTTTTTTCTTAAACCTCTCAAACTCCTATCGTCTCATTGGTCAGGTCTTTTAAATTTATTGCATTCCTCAGGTGGAGGCCACATGGGACACTCGTATCACAGCTCCCGGTTCCTCAGCTACCCTGACGCTCGCCACACCAGGACCAGCGCTGTGTGCTGTCACTGCTCTGGACTCAGCCGCACTATGGAACAGCCCACCTCACGACCTGCGCCAGGAGCTCATGCACCAGTTGCGCAAACTGGTGTACGCGCAAAGAAATGTTACGCAGTACGACGCGGCTGGGGATTGCTTCTTGAGTGAGTAGCGACAATATCTTCCTCTTCCCTCGCTTTCCCTCACCCCAAGCTCGCCTTCATGATTTAGCACGGTTTAGCACACTGTACCGCCATTCGAATATGACGTCATTGACGCTAGTCCTTACAATCTGGTTGACTCGTCAGACGTGGTCATGTCTTGTTTTTTGTTATAGTAACGTACCTACTCTAAACTGGAGATTTCCACTCTTTTTTAATCTGTACTTTGATTTCAAATATAATCCTAGATATGATGGTACCATGATGAAGGCAAAAATGGAATACTTATGAGATACGGTGCAGTCATTCTTAAGTTCAAATTTCAGAAATGTATATCGAAGTCATTATATAATTAGAATAAATCATAAAAAGATATTGGAAATAAATACCGCTTTCTTCTAGAAAACTCTATCAACTGTATGACTGGAGTGTTGAATATTTAGCTGCAGACGAACCCGTGTGGACGGAAGGCTCCGAGCTGGCGGCCAGCGGAGTCCGCACGGCGGGTGCGGGGCCGGCGCCGCGTTGTGCGAGGGCGCCACAGCCGCTTATCGAGGAGATCGCTACGAGGAGCGACTTTTCCGAGGTAAACACTGATCTGTATATATGGATAGCTGATTCTTTTATAACATTAAAACTACTTTTATGGATTTTATCGCGGTTTATTTAATTATTTAACGAGCCCAACGTTTCAGAAGCTTTACAGCAACCATGATCACGGGCGGACTAAGATGACAGATGTCCCGTTGTTATATTGTTTTAAAATTACACGAATAATCCCGATGTTATATTGCTTTAAAATTACACGAATAATCATAATTATTAGGCGTTCCTATTAACGCAAGCGGTACTTATTATATCTGGCAATATGTAATAAGTATTGTTTGCGTTATCCATAATAAATGTGTGGACTAACTTGCCCTTACCTGGCTGAAGGTGAGGCTCACGAATAAGTAGTTAACGCATCCCCTCGCTCGCCTCTGCCGGCCCAATATGTATCGCATACATTGAACCAAGTAAATACAGTAAATGATCAATTCCGTGCAGGCGTGGTTATGGCGACTGGTGCTGGTGGGCGCCAATGGGACGTCGTCGGTGAGCGCCACAGCGCCGGACACTATCACCCGGTACGAGGCGACAGCGTTCTGCCTCGCCAAGAGCGGCGTCGCGCTGTCGCAGCCCGCTGGGCTACAGGTAACGACATGTTTCACTACAACAACACATCCTCATGCCAGATCCCCTTGATATCTGGCGTGGTAGGCCGAGAGAACAGTACATGTTACGACATTTTTCATGTAAATTGATAACTTTAACTGCTTGCACGAAAAAGTATGTTGCCAAAGTAACGTTCCGAGTCATAGCTATGTTCAAATAGGAGCAGTCCGCGAGCGAGCGGGCTATAAGTCGTCCCCTTCACTTCACTAAAATTTTATATTAGTAAAAAGAAGCGAGTTTGGAGCCCTTTAATGATAATCGACACCCGATAATTATGCAAAGATGTTGACATCCGTCATCATACCATCCTATTGGCCACCGGAGGCTCGCGAACCGCACAAAATGCCACAGCTTAAAAAAGTGTTTGTGTACATATGTACTCACGTAATGAGTTATAGTACTTGGTCGCCGTCGTCATGTCTTTACATTCTTATCTCCTATCTGTCGGTGTTTTGGTGTCGCGCGCATTGGTAACGTATTGCCACTCTTACAATAACTTAGGCATAAAAAGAAGTGTAAGAAAAATGTAATATATTCTCCAGGTGTTCCGGGAATTCTTCATCCACGCGGACGGCCCGAGGCGCCTCCGCCGCGGCGACACCGCCATCATGCGGTACCGCCTCTTCAACTACCTGTACGAGCCCATGAGTGTGAGTAATCAGGGTTTTCTATAAAATCATTATGTCTGCTGCACATTTGCGACATCTTAATCAGGAGAAATTATATTTAGTCCTTGAGCATTTGTGGAAGGCACCTAAGGGTACATTCAATTATGATAATCACATCTTACAATTGGAAGGTATTAAGATCTTTCCATACGACGTCAAACGTCTAAAGAAATGGACGAAACTATTTTGTTAGTATGTTGGACAAATATTGCATTTTTTAAATAATACAAATACTCTTTCAACTTATTCGTGTTCGGCAATAGAATCTTTTTGTGTGACCCATACAGAAATACAAGATACACGTATTCATACTGAACTGTTATTCTAAAGCACCTGTACATAAACAAATTTTTTTTCAAAGCCAACCATCGCACGATTTTATGTAGCTCCTATTTGAAAGAAGTGCATAATTTAAACATATTTTAATTTGAATAAATAAAATACTTTTTATACTATTTCCACTAGTAGAAATAATATACTAGTACATTATTTATACAAATTATAACACGAATTTTCGTTAAGAAATGGGCTATATTATTTGTGTTGTGTAAAGTCAACCTTACGGGTATGATTTTAAGTCGTTTTTACAACACATAATTTTACATTGTGGACATCTTTTATGCAAACAGAGACTTCTGATAATGTATCCTGGTATTTTTTTAATCAATGGTGTGACCACAAAAAGTGGATTGCATAGCGGCACCGAACAAGTGGATGTTTTCTGCAACAATTCACTTGATTTCAGGTCCAAGTAACGGTGGCCTCAGACCAGTCACTGGAGGTGTTGGAGCGTAGCGAAGTCCTGTGCATACGCGGGCGCTCCTCCGTGGCGCGGCGGCTCACCGTCACCGCCAGGGACCTCGGCGACGGTCGTCTGCGCGTGCGGGCCGCGCCCACACGCAGCCGCGTCTGCGGGAATGATACCACCGCGACCAGCGGGTAAGTAAGCAATGACCCAAATGTTATCTTCGTCTTGCCAGCCCAAATGTCCTTAGACAGTAAAAACAAATACTTAATGTAAGAGGTAGTGCCATGATAGTAAAAGGTAGTGCCGGGCTAGTAAGAGGTTAGTGCCTTGCTTTTAAGAGGTAGTGCCATGCTAGTAAGAGGCAGTGTCGTGCTAGTAAGAGGTAGTGCCGTGCTAGTAAGAGGTAGTGCCATGATAGTAAGAGGTGGTGCCATGCTAGTAAGAGTTAGTGCTTGCTCCGCTGCGATCAGACATGCTTCACTGCAGCGGAATTGGGCCTGCACAACCGGGGAGGTACCTCTCGCTCTTGCTTTCCAGTGGCCAGGGGGGAGGAGGGAACGCATCGGCATAGTAATTATGCTGATGTCCATGGGCGCCGGTATTCGTAGAAGGGATCCGAAAGATCCAAACAAGAACGTTTGTCCCCCCCATTACTATGAAAAAGATGTCGATTATAAGATGCCGAATCGTAAGAATAATCTCAACGAGGATCGCTAATTCAGAGCAAGAAAATAACTTTACATTTTGTACCGTCTTCAACTTTGCTAGACCTAAAAGAAGTAGATGCAATTCAGAAATATCAACACCCAAAGTCTACTGTATGTGTTTTGCTATGAATTGATCCTA
>JAFELO010010721.1:329192-368656 GCA_017140195.1 Eumaeus atala | reverse complement strand
GGAAGTGGTTGTCGCTCACACAATACCGCCGCTATTTGACGGCTATGTCTCTACGTTTTTTTAATTATTTCCATGTAATTGTTTTATATGAAATAAATTCTTTTTTAATTAATTTAAAAAATACTTGATTTGCTCGTTTGCCCCCTTATAATAGTGAGGGAGATTCATACAGACAATAAAATCTCTACTTAACTAACTCCATCGTTAATATCGCTTATGCGAAAAAGATCGTTGCGACACTACACTACGACGAGCGACGAAACGAAAATAATTGGCTTGCTTTCTATGAGTGTGTATGTGAGAGAGAGACAAATGGAGAAAGGCGCCGCGCGGCTTACTGAACTATAGCAAAAAGTGTTGTGACAACTTTTCATCTGATTTTTTCCGTCTTGCCTCCTTCGCAACGCGCGATAAGGAACTTCGATCCAAAAACTAAGAAACACATCTTTCCCGTCAGGTAACCTCGCGACGTCAGTAGAGGCAACGGGCTACACTCTGATGGCTCTAGCCGAGTGTCCCCCGATGTTGCAGTCGACCTGCGCGGCGGATGCACGGGCGGCCATACTGTGGCTCTCCACGCACAGGAGTGCGGGAGGAGGCTTTATTTCCACACAGGTAATTGGTGAAGATTTTTTTTATTTCATATTATAAGAAGACAAACGAATTGTCTGTGCCCATTGATGACTATCGATAAACATCCGCACAATTACCAAGCAAATGCGTTTTCCTCCTCCCCCTCCAATATCACAATATTATGTCGTTCGCTCTTACGACCCTAAATCTAGCACTCGTAGCCATCCGATGAAGCTGTATAGGGCTTCGCTTCGTTTGCACAGCATAAGTTCAGCCCCGGAGAAAAATACCAACAAACCACCAATTAAAGTCTTCATCTAGTGTGTTGCATTTTATGTCAACATCGCGCCAGCTGTCAGCACCGATCTGATAGCACAACACTTATTCTTTGGTGTATGCAAGATTCGGAGCATTTCGACAATTATCGATGTTACATGAGCGAGAAATACCCGCCAAGGCATGCCCGATTTAACAGCAAGGCACTATCGATTACGTCGCTTTAAGCTTTTATCATTGCAATATAAGAAATGTGATAGTTTGTACGTATGTACAAATGTGCTGTATAGATGTAGGATTTGTGGTGAAACTTGGCGATGTTGTGCCTTATGTATCCAAATAACACATGAGCTTAGATACCTTGTTTTTGCACTGACTTGTCTGCAGTCTACGCGGACAACAGCTAGTAGACTATAATATATACAATTTGTCTGCCTGTTTCCATTAAAAAGTACAACACTTATCTACACTGTTTTAACGACATCATCGCGCCATCCACGTTGATACGCTTTAAATCTTACAGGATACTCTAGTGGCGCTAGAGGCGTTAATGCGCTGGTCTTCTACCTTACCACCGTCCAACCTGACACTGCGCATCCATAGCGGGGACACCGTGAGGACTGTGGATATAGTGCCGGCCATGATGGTACCGAGCGTCATGGAGCTGGGCGTCGTCGAGAAGCTCAACGTCTCCGTGACAGGTAAGGACACATTGCACAGCTTGTAGGGACACTACACACCTGCCCCTATGCTCATATCCACTACTTCCTATGTAGGGTAGGAGTACCCACCTTGTCCCATAGGACGGACGTCCCAAGGAGCATACTCCTATGCTCTTACTCACCCCCTCCTATGCTCCCATCCACTTCCTTTTATGCTCTGACTCACCTCGCCTTATGCTCCAACATACCTCTCTTCTCTCCGTGTTGGCTCGTCTCCACATCGCACAAAATCCTTCCTACACATTATTTAAACACCCTTTGTAAAACTGTAAAATTTGTAAGACATTGTATGTCTTTAGGACATGGTACGTAATGGTTCTATGTAACAAATAAAATTATACACGCTCTGTCATTTTATTAGTATCTTACAAAACACTCTCTATAAGGGGAGCAATGACGGGAACTTTGGATGTCTAGCGGCGGACGTAAACATCCGCATACTGGTACTATGCAATATCTGTGACGCTCGTGCATACCCCTTCTACAGTTTTGTTATGTAAGACATGTTATGCGATTATAAATTTTGTGCCCCAGGAACAGGCTGTGCACTCGTGCAGGCCACTCGCAGCTACAGTAGCGCAAGGCCCACGCACACGTACAAGTCCCTATCAGTGGACGTGGCCGTGCGCACAGAAGGGCCCTTCGACTGCGATACCAACAGGACCGTTTGCTTCTGTGCTGCTCTTGTGGACGTAAGACATATTTTGTTTTTTGTTGTTTCCACAAGAAGAAAGTCCACATTAGGGAAACTTCAACCTGCCCGGTTTTTTTATCAGCAAGAAAGAACTGATCGAAAATTTACCTACAGAATCGTTGATGAACTTAATAAATATCATGTAGTATCGGTCTCCGAATAACTTTAAAATTTCCAAGTATCAAGCGGTGTTTGTGGGTAGCTACTGGGCTATTGGAGGGGAGGTTGAAATGATAACAACGCGTCGGTATGACAATAATGTCCATTGCCCCCTATACTATAAGAAATCTAGTCTTGATTTCTGTATGACATACTCAGCCCAAGTACTAAATAGAATCGTTCTCCGTATAACCCCACTTCAAATATCAAGTATCGTCGGTTTCCGTGTAACCTCCCAGTGCCCAAGTATCCAGCGTTCTCAGTCTCTGTTTAATTCCAGTCCTAGTATCAAGTAGTGTTACTGTAACCCGCGTTTGCAGGCGTGCGTGGTTTGGCGTGGCGCGCTGCCAGCCATGAGTCTGCTGGAGGTGGCGCTGCCCGCCGCCTACGGGGCCGACGCGGCGCGTCTCTACGAGCAACTGCGAGCCACGGACACACGTGAGTAATATTCTGATAGACGGTAAACCACTGATCTCTATATAACTGGATAGCAGATATACATGGAAGAAATAACAATAAGAAACTATTTTTTTTTTCAATTTCTTAAGGATACCAATCTGTAAGTCGAAATTAGATCTTTATCGACCACAGACACCCATAGACATCCAAATTATTATCACGCAGACGCTACTCACAAACCGCATGGAACGCCACAGCACAGTTATTACTTTTCAAGGGTGTCATGTAATCGTCAGGTACATCTTCGATCGTGCCGGCCCAATTGCAGTATGGCAAGTTGCAATGCAGTATAGCACTACACCTTACTATTTTCTGTTAAACTTATCTAATCCATAGTATGTGGGATATTGAAAGTGTCTACTACATGAGCAGCTAGCATGCCTCACATAACACCGAACTATACCTACGTTCAGAGTATGTATAAAAAATGTAACAAAAACTCTGTCGTTCCTCTTTAACATAATATAGGTATGCTATTACCGAAAATAATAGTCACGGATATACCGTGACTATTATTTTCGGTATAATTACCAATTATAATTTCGAAACGAAAATTAGAAAAATGTTTCCAATTACGTTCATTTCTATACAAAAGTCGACTGCGCCACAGTTGATTGTCACGTGGCGAGTTCATGACCTCTGGTACACATCTTTTTTTTTAATTTTTTTATTTGATATTATTGTACACGTAACATAACATATGTGTGTGTACACATAAAAACAATTTACATACGATTGATAACGATTAAGTACAAATTAAAATAACCAATACTGCGAGCACAAAAAATTATGTTAAAGGAGAATGGGGAATCAATTGAGGAATGAACAATTTTATATAAATATTCTAAATCAAAATATTTCCGACGTGTTCCAATGATTGTACCTTGATGCAAGTCTTTCTTCATAGTTTATATTAGATTTTACTGAATTGAAAGGGGAGCAAACCATTCTCTGGCATTTTCTGTACGCATTGTAGTACGGCGACCATATTGGGCTGCCATACTTCCAATATACTACGCACTAGGGACTAAAATACATATAATGTGCTGCTCTTTGAAATTTTCTAGTAGACCTACAGACAAATCCTAAAAGCCTGGTCTAAACTTTTCCAATGCGATGTTTGGTCCACTGCACCTGTCAGCCCTACGGGACATTTAATTTACGAATTACAGCAGTATCGTATATTATAGTGTATAGCCAATAGAGTCAACCTACGGATAGCAGGTTTTAATCGGTAGTAGCTATCGCTTCGCGACCTGAGCCCGATACACACTTCAATCCCCCTTGGGTCGGCTGGATGGTGCGTAAATGCATTTCTCCTGCTAGAACCAATATCATATACACCGTTCGTACCGGTCGAGCTTTGAAATCTCACATATAGTGACACAGTTATAACATATGACTGACAGAATGGCAAACTCACACACCTCTTACGGAAACGAGCCGGGGTTTGAATCCGTAAGTCGTGAGCTTAGATGAATGTAGAAATAATAAAACGCTATCTTAGAGAGCTCTAAAAATAAAAATTAAATTATGATCACGGCTTCTAGCTGATTTGACGTGCAAATCGACCCCATCCATCAGAGGGTGGGGGTGGAGGCCGGCCTCCTCTGACAAGCCAAACTAAAAGACGAACTCAACTATCCTTACTCTACCCACTAGTGTGGGGAGGGAGACTGTTTCCCCCTTTTCGGTCCCAAAAATAATCACCATAGGGTAATGCCCACAAATATTCCGGTTTGCATCTTCCCATCTGCGAGAAAGTAGGGGGTCTTTCCCCCTATCGTCTACCTAAAACCTGAAGACAAAAAAGTCTTCCGCAGATACGACGAACTGTAGGGACGAGGGCAACAGCGCTGCCAACAGTAATAGGTCCCTTCGAAAAAAAAAAGTAATAGGTCCCTTCGAAAAAAAAGTGTATAGTAATATTGTAGTGACTTAACATTTTTAAGTTGAACTGTACTACTAAATGACGTGCATCTTTACAATTGAATATCGTTTCTGGTTATACCCGTGACAGACACAACAGGGCGCTTGTTACATTTTGTATATACGTCATGCGGCGTTACTCGACGTAACAAAGTGTTCTCCAGGCGGCCCAGAAACACGCCCTCGAGCAGCACGCGCACTTGTTGTTGCGCTGTCTCGTCTCACTCACGTAGAGATAATATAGACAGAGAAGGGATTTACCCAGAGATGAATCGATAGAGAAGGAAGATGAGAAATCAGTGCTAACTTTGACCGTCTAATTTCGCATGTGTGTTACTCAAAGAGATGTGAGTGAAAAAAGAGGGACAGACAGTGAACCTCACTTGCTGTCTTTTTTTAATTAGACGGCCGTGTTTTAGGTCGGTTTTTCATCTTTATTTATATTAAACTTAAGCCCACTCAAAATGATCTTGCACACAACGTTCTTAGGTCAAAGCACTTTTACCCACAGCGACAGGTTGTGAATAATGTTTACGTTGTGTTAATGTTTATCATATGTACGTCGATTGACATGTTCCGTGCTGACGTATTTCAGTTTTTAACTTATAACGTGTCGTTAAATTCGTCTTGATGACGCTAATGACACACGGTACAATAAAATGTATATTAATCGAAAGTAAAAATTAACCATAAAAAAATCTTATTGTATGTAACTTGTGAATCACTTTAAGGAAGATTTGGCGTTCTATTAATTTAATGTTATAGCGCTCTATCGCTCGCACTCTCCGACCATTCGGAACTTTACTAAGACACGTAACGCCAAGCAATTAAAAAATAACTAAAAACTGGCGTCGATTTACAAGACGTTGTCACGTCGAAAAAAAAACGATTTTACGTGTAAACGGTCCTCTGATTGGTCCGTTAAGTAGGGATGTTACTGAGTTTCGGCTTCGGTTTCGATATACCGATAGTTTCTTTCGGTTTCACCTCCGGCATCGGTTTCTGTTCCGAATGATTTCAAGTGGAGGTTATATCGGAGCACGTGCCTAGACAAACTCATTTGGAACTGTTTCCCGGGAATCAGCACACGTGTTCTGCGACGATTATTATCATTCATTTGTTTTAGTACACGGCGGGGATCACACTATTTGTATTGCTTTACAAACACACGACAGACACGACTTCAAACTTCACGGACATTATATAGTATCCGTGTTTGTACATAAACCCATATTTAGGTATAGTGCCACGCACGGTGCATGACGCTACATCCTCCTATGCAACGGAACTGGGCCGGCGCGACCGGGGAAGTATCTCTCGCTCACATGATACGTATAGCGACAGCGTCACTGTGACGTTTCGTGCTGTTAGTAGCCGGTGACCCATTGGGGGGAAAGGAGCACAACGCATCTGCATAGTAATTGTGTGGATGTTCATGAGCCTTGGTAGTCGTAAAAAGGTTCCGATTGCTCGTTTGATTCTATAAAATTCTATAAAAAAATGGTATCACTACTATCTGTACCGTAGTACTTACTACCTGTGCCTTACGCATGTACGTCATCGCGTCACGGTGACGTTACGTACATGCGTAAAGCGAATCCATCAAGCGTCTCAAGCTGTCGCAGGTAATATAGCAATCTACCTACATACACACATACATACATACCTACCAACATACATACCTATATACTGTGACGTTAGGGTGGCTTCTATAGCCTTGGACGTAAATGTGACGTGGCGGTTAAGCTTTAAAAAAATAGGAACCACTAATGAACAAAAATAATATGTATTTAAAAAGTGTGGGGGTTTTTTTTTGGTGACTCGGTGAAAAGCACTTACGCGCCTTCACTGGCCATGGGTAGGGTCTACTGGTGTATGGGGCTCGCGGTATATTCTAGTGCCGAATACCAACAAAAGGTATATATATATATATATATCTCCTTCAATCCTGATATCCCATCCCACAAAGGACTCGCTTCATTGGTTTTCTCCAAATCTTCTTCGTACCTTCATAAAGGCGTAAGTGAGGAGTGAATGAGCGTAAATCCTCGAAGTCTTGGCCTTCGTGGGAGGGAGCGCTCGAAGACAGGAGAGGGAGTTTTTGATGACTCGATGGAGCAGTTTCGAGGAGCTCTCCATGAGGGAGGCGATGACGTAAGCGGTCAGAGCGACGCTAGCTGTTTCACCGTCTTCGTCTAAACCACCCTGGATTTTGGAAAGGTACATATATTAATCTAGAATCTTCCTGAATTTTTGACGTAATATCGTCTTGTAAATCGACAAAAACTAGTTACATGCTATTTATGACGTCATAGTAACGTTCGGAATAATAGCAATGTTCCGGGGACAGGCGGAGCCTACGAGCGAGAGAGCGTTAGTAGTCCTCACTACCACTCCACCGGACGATGAATTCACAGAACAGGTTTTCAGGAACCGTTATCGTGTAAAGTTATATCGCCCTTAAACCGACTTACACGCAACCAGTTTGTGTTAAACTATCTAGTGTCGAGTAGGATATGCTATAATATGCAGAACATTAGTACCAAAAGTTAAAAGGAAAAGGGGTTCGAATTTGCAATTTAAACAAATTTTAAATTTAAAATGCAAAATATCGAGCCACTATTACAACGTGACACAATGGGGGAGGTGAAAAGGAGAGAAACACATCGGCAAGCAATTATGTTGATATTGAGGGGCGTCGGCGGTACTAAAAATGCTCCGGTGCTGTTTGTTCCCCTATACTACGAGTATATAAACTTCACGGTTTCGACGGGTAAGAGTTTTGTCGAGATTCATGCGGTTTGTAATTTTCCAGGCCACCTTGAGGATGTAGTAGGGCAACACATTTACATAACCTCTTAGAGCATGCCTTTGAGCGTCGTCACAAACCTCCTTGTTCTTCGCCCCCTTGTACTATAAGAGAAGAATGTACAGCATAAGGGACAGGTGAAGAAACATACCCTGAGTTCCCTGTGGAACACCTGGCCCTCGTTCCTGAAGCAACCGCTCTCCGTTTGCTGCCCGAGGAGCCAACGCTCCGCCCGCACTATGTGAGCGGGCACCGGCGCTGCAGGATACAGTGCCTATGGAAAAAATCAGAGAAAGATAGATAAATAAAGACCCATACTTTGTAAAAGAACAGTA
Source organism: Eumaeus atala (assembly GCA_017140195.1). Lineage (NCBI taxonomy): Eukaryota > Metazoa > Arthropoda > Insecta > Lepidoptera > Lycaenidae > Eumaeus > Eumaeus atala. Next base: position 360,700 of record JAFELO010010721.1, on the reverse strand, counting down.
ACTAGTTTAAAGAAGTAACAGTTAAGTAAAAAAATATTCCGTAGCTGCCACATAATTCTGATGTAAGCTTTTGGCTGTAAGTCATCAATGGTGCTATCTGAACTATATATAATGTATGACCATAATGTTTTACATTTGAGTTAGAGGTTGGCCCAAAAATATCATTTTTCATTCAATAATTTTAGGAGCAAAGCCACAGCCACTGAATCTTTTATTCCGAAGGGGGTTACCGTGGTGTTTAATCGCTATAAATCCGACATAGCTGGCCCTCATGCCATAAATAGCGCGGGCACTACCATGAATTACGAAGCTACGTACATTAGAGGTAAACTGAAACAGTAGTTGACTCAACAGAGACATGCCAGATGGGCCAGCAGGTTGTGTATAGTTAAAAGCAAATAAACGGCACCTTATGGATTCTCCTCAGGTATCGGACACAGAAGGCAGTGAGCCACGTGGAGGCCACAGGGTCCGAGCTGCCAAACGCGCTGAACCCACCTGAGGGGTGCACGTATTCCGTCTGGCGGACGAAACCTGCAAAATTTACACGAAGTTGGATATTATACACGAGACGCCATGAAACTCGCCTTCAGTTCATGACAATTCATGGCAAACAGTTCATGACAATAAGTTCCTGTGGTCAGGACCAGCATTGGAAGTTATCCTTTTGAACCGTTTAACAGAGCCTAAATTGAGTTTTGAAGCTAACTAAAGTTGTATTTCAGTGTATATAGTAATATATGTATGCTTAGTTTTATAATGACAGACCTCTGGTAAGGTGAAGGCGGGCGGTGAGCGCGGCGGGGGAGGCGGCGGGCAGCAGCTGCGCCGCGAGGTAGTTGGTGGCCAGCCGGTGCATGTTTTGCTCTCCGCAGCCGCGGGGGAGGAGGATGAGAGAATCTGCGTCCTGAAATGTCACACATCCGTCGAATTAACGCCCTTGACATTTGAGTCAAAGTTTCTAGTCGATTCACTCCTTAAGGTCTTTGTTAAGGGATTAATTCTAGTACGTTCGGCATGTTCACTTTAGCTATCGCTCGTGAGCTGACTCCGTCATCACTGGTGGAGGAGTGGGACAACTCGGTCTCGACCTTCAATGATGGTTTCATGAGGAGTCCTAAAAGTGAAGATTACATACTTATAGATATAACATACGGCAAACAAGGGTCCATTGAGGTCTCCTGCGACCCACACCGTCAGCGTCTCAGTCCCGGGGACTGCATCCACTCGCGGCCACTTCCAGGTCTCCTCTGCAGCGCCGTAGCCGGTCTTATCTATTCATTCATAGATTTTAGTAAGAGGTACCTTCAGCTCACATGCTACCGCTGAAAAGTGACAGCTATGTTGTCGTGTCTCGTGTGGTTTATGGATTTTCAGTGGTTCATTGAAGAGGGGTCCTTCTCTCTTACGAGGAGGTGTGAAATCAGACACTTGACAGGTGCAGTTCTGTACAATAATTAAGAGTATCAGTGGTCTAGTTGTTAGCGCTAAGGACTCCGATTCGGGTAGCCCAGGTACGATCCCGATCATGCACCAATGAGTTTTTCTAGCTTAAGTATATTTTCTGAGCGCTCTTACGGTGAAGGTAAACATCGAATGCGACTTAATCTAGGATTGGGCTTATTTTCGCTCCTGGGTTGCCGAGGTCAGAGGGCAGTCGATTCGCGTAAAAACTGGCGCCCTCGTCAAATACCCTAGATTAGGTAGTCGACACCGGTATTACCTGATATAGAAACGGTATAAGGCTAGGAAGAAGTAGAAGTTCTGTATAATAATGTATGAATGAAGGCTTGATAGCAATGGGACAAATTGTGGATATCATGTTAAAGCATTTACAGTAAAAAAGGCAAAGAAAACCTAAGTCTTACCACAGATCATCGCGGATTTATACAACCCGCTGTGTGGTACCCCCCACCAGCGCACTCAGTCGACCGGAGAATGGCGGTCAAACCGGAACGAAACATCCCATGGGGCACCGGCTACACACAAACTGCACGAGACGCTACACTGAAGATGTCACTTTAAGGCGGTATTATGTAAGCGAGACGTACCTACACATTTCCTACAATTCCGTTGCATAGAAGGATTTAGTGTCATGCACCATGAAATTATTATATTATATTATTAATAAAAATGAGTAATGCGTTCAAGACTTTGCACTTAACAAGATGGGTGTCACCATTACACGACAAAGAACGAAAACGACGAGGGTTTTACATTTTTGTCCGTCCTTGCTGCCAGAATGTCCCCAAACTGCCCTCAAACATGTAGAGGAGTTTTACAATTTGAATCTTTACACTTACGAATGCGAGCGCGCGTGAAATCACGTAGACGGGATGCGTGAACGCAGCTAGTACCTACAATTCAAATGCTAGTTCCAGTATATAAGTATTATCTATGAATGCTAGCTTGCAAATGACTCAGGAGTGAGGCGGCGAAACGAGTCACCGACCGTTCGCTCACTGGTCAACGAAACAGGTCTGAACAAAGACCGCTAGGAATACATTGCATTGATTTAGGTTTTAGTTTGCAGATAGTAAGTAAATTTAAGGTTTATATATTTTTTATTAATTAATTTATATTGGTTATTAATAAAGTGTCTTATTGAAACAAAACAGTCTGGTTTAGTATTTAAATTATAAATTATTATTAAAGTTGAGCTATGTAACTACTTACAGACATGCCTATATAAGCTCGAAAAAGATTACCGTCTGACGCAGTTAGGCAAAAACAGCACACTTTCGCATATGACAGGAAAAATCAATAAATTTGTACTCATATCGTCCTTATTGTGTAGAGCATAAGTGTCACGTTAGTCCACGTAAGTTGTACGTTTGAAATGTATGTCAAGGATACCCACGTGCCCTAGATCTATATCTAGCCGTGCGACCGCTAATCTTTATACGTCATTATTCTACTTTTTAATATATATAAAAACTAGTTGACCTCGCATATCTTGTTTTGCCGGGGTTAACAACCCTTAGTCACTTAGGGTTGTGAAAAGTAGATAGTAGCCGATCCTCAGGTCTATTGAACACGCATATAAAATTTGGTAAAAATCGGTAAAGCCGTTTTGGAGGAGTAAAGTAATTAACATTGTGACACGAGAATATTATATGTAGAATGTATATAAACATCCGGTTAGCTCAGTCCGTAACGTGTCGTTCGCGTGTTACACCAGAGGTCGCGGGTTCGAATCCCGCTCAAGTCATGTGTTCATTATATGTGTATTATATATGTGTCTATAATAAAAACCTTACATATATAGAATATCTTAAATTTATAAAAAAGTTAAATAAATATATTTCCGTTGTCTAGTACCTGTAACACAAGTCCTTACGGTAATTAACACAGATAAGGGCTAACGTGGTGTGATAAGTTCACAGATTTATTATTATATTATATCCTCAATTATTATTTTTTATAGTATCGGGGGACAAACGAGAAATCGGAGCCCCTCTATAACTACCGACGGCCATGAACATCAGCATAATTACTATGCAGATGCGTTGCCCTCCTTCCCCACCCCCCTGGGCGACCGCACCGGCTACTCACGAACCGCACGAATCGCGACACTGAAGATGTCGCATGAACATCAGCATAATTTCTATGCCGAATAATTGCCCTCCTGTTCAACTCCCCCAATGGGCCACCGGCCACTCACACATCGCACAAAACTCGACATCGTAGATGTCACTTTACGGCGGTATCAAGTGAGCGAGAGGTACCTCCCCGGTGGTGCCGGCCCAATTCCGCTGCAATGCAGCATGACACTAAATTTTACTAAGGTATTAAACGTCATGACTATGTCGAATTTAATTATAATTTTACTTTTGCGTTCGTTATGGTATGGCAAATATTATATGCAATAATATATTCGGAATATTCTACGTAAATCATTAATAATGGTTACATTCAACACGCTGGTCTGACAGTTCGGCAATAAAGCAATGTTACCATGACACAACAAGTACTGCAACTGCAAACAACCTCTGTCGGGACAGGTCCGCTAGTACTCCCTACCGTGGTTCAAGCCTTGTCGTGGCGGTAGGGCTTAGTAGCCTGCGCTGAACCCAGGGGAAGCCAATTAAACCAAGGGGGATGCTCATTGCACCCCTCTTTTAAGAAGAGAAGGCTAAAGAGCGGTGGAGGATCGCTCTTTGAACCCCTTTATATAAGGGGAGGGGACAAAAGAGCAACAGGGGAAGGGGCTTTTGCGCACGGAGCAAGGGGCGAGGATGGGAACCTCACCCCATTGCACTGTCTCAAATCTGGTAGGATTGTCCCGTATTGCGGATTAGGAAACGTAACGGAGCCACGTTTACAAGTTTTTTACAATGGTTATCACGAACCGTCTTTTATGCAGATTTGACGACTTCCAACCTCCCGAACAAGCCGTAAAGGCTTTGGTACCGTAGACTACATCCACATGCCGCTGCAGGTTATACAAAAAATGGACGAGTATAATCTGTCTTTATGTCTAGCGATTGTGGGTTACGAAAAAGCCTTCGATTCGGTTGAGATATAGGCGGGGCTCCAGTCCTTACAGCGGTGCAACATCGGCTATCGATATATCAAAGCGTTGAAGTGTTTGCACAAGAAGTTCAGCTGCAGAAAGAAACAAGAAAGTGTGACATAGGGAGATATAATCTCTCCGAAATGTTCACTGCTGTTCTGGAAGATGTCTACAAGCTTTTGAACTGGAAAAGGCTTGGCATCAATATGAATTGCGAATACATCACTCACCTTCGATTCGCCGACGATATCGTAGTCATGGCAGAATCGCTGGAAAATGCTCGGTGACCTCGATAGCGTTTCCCAGACCTCGATATAGTTTCCCAGCGGGTAGGTCCTAGAATGATCTTGGAGACGAAAGTTGTGTCCAATGTTCACGTGACATCTATAACAGTGTACGTGGAAACTCAGCTCTGAAGTTGTCGATCAGTAGGCGTGCCTAGAACAAAAAGTCCAGTTAGGTGAAGTAAATCCAACTTCAAGAGACGTCGGTCACCGAATCTAACTCGGACGGGCAGCCTACATCAAGCTAAAGAAGAACTTTTCGTCCAAAATATCACAGTGACATTGAGTCGAAAATGTTTGACCAGTGTGTACTGCCGGTGGTGACATATGGACACCAGACTTGGCCTCTTGAACAGGCTCACTCGACGTGCTATGCTATGCTAAAAAAACGTTTAGTCCCTATGAAACTACGATACTGTCACCAAAGTTGTGAAAATACATCAAAATCCATGTTTCGCTGCAGATTATACTATAAAATGACTGTTACCATCTGCATACGGTAGCAGTCATCAAATGAGAATTTAAAGATTGACATAAACAGTGCATCAGTGATGAGTGAAACCCATCCCGGAGAATAAAAGTGTGCGCCGCAATAAAAGCGAAACGTGCATGTGCTAAGCGATGGATGAGGCTTTTATATGTAGTTCCCGTGCCCCCTTGTTGTACGCTCCTAAAACCTATCCCAAGAGGACCGGGAAGGCGGGAAGGGTACATGTAGAGTGGTTTAACGTTTTCCAGATTGTAGATTAACAATCTGTGCCAAATTTCACCCAAATTCGTTTAGTAGTTTTTCGTGAAGAAGAGAAAGACACGTACAAACAATCCTATTTATAAGATGTGCCCTTAAATTTCACCTACGTATAATTTATCCAAATGAAACCTATTTTTTTGGGGACAAAAGATATTTTTTATCAAATCCTATCCAAATTTATTTAGCAGTTTTTACGTTAAAAACTAACAATACAAACTTACATATTTATATTAGTAGGATTTTAAGTACCGACCGGCCTTTGATCGTACCAACCGCGAGATAATCCCTTAATTTATATTAAGATACTTTTACAGTTTTATTGCAATGAATTGAGGCACATCATTTCTTTCCAACCTCCCATTCCATTCGCTTCCACCCGAGGGATAGCTCGCTCCACATTAAACAAGAGAAAACAATGATTTCAGGGAACGCTCCAGGTCACTAGGCCAAGGTCCCAGCGCTCATCTGTTCTTTTGAAGTTCTGTAAAGGCCTAGCCGAACGTAAATGAACATAGTTTTTCAGTATTTCCGACATTGTGGAGCTTCGATTCGAGTGAATGAGCTCCTGTTGCGTTTAATTGTGGCCTAATGGGTGCCCTTGCGGTTTGTAACCGGTAGTTTGATGAACATTTGATTTCGTGTTGACTCAATTGACTTATTTAATTATAAAATAAAAGAACTCGGCAAGTACATACACCTATCAATTTGTCTAGTTTTAAATGCGTCTCAGGATGGCTGAATATAAATAGTCACCCATTGAAATGCCTGTGACGCATTTCTTAATGACTGCTCTATGCTGACGGAAGTATCCGGTGCAGCTTCATCGGTCACGTTAACACACGTCGGCGGTTCTTTCCCGTAGATGGAAAGGACGCATCCCGATAGATATTTCAGATTAGCTGAAGTAACGATCGCGGTTGGCCTGGCGCATTTAATAACTAAATAGGTATCATCATCATCATCGATTTATTTTATTTTTATCAAATTGGTATATAAAATAATTATAATACTCATATGTAACATGTTTGTGAGGTTTACGCGCAAAAACTAGAGAACTGAATTAGGTTCAAGTCTTGAGCAGATATCGATGACGCAGTGGGATTGCCTTAATCGCCGTATCGCATTACGGCGAGCCGGAAAAGTGCTCAGTAGACGACTGACCGGCTGACTAACAGACAACGCACGGCCCAAAATACTGTACGTAGAAAGTTCTTTGTGCGGGAGGTTTCATGATGTCAGCGAGGACTAAGAAAGTATTTTTAGGTATTCAATCCCTAAGAGGGTGAAATAGGGCGGTGATGTTTATATATATATGGATTTTACCATGTTACGAGTATAACACCGCGGGCGCTGCTAGTATATACTATAATCTGGAATAACAAAATTAATTTACGCGAGTGAAAACGCGGGGCAAAGCAATCAGACAGACGTCCCAACGTTCTCTATATTAATTACATCCCATCACCGTTATTTATACTCACCCCAAATTCCATAACATCTATTTCAGTATTACGTCGCATAGAGCTCTCGGCCAGTAGCGGGAGGGTGTCTTTATACATCGGGACACGGGACGGCAGCGACACGACACCGCGCGCGGGACATGAGTGCTACAAGATACACGCAGTCGGCCCGCGTGTGAGGACTAAGGCCGGATACGCCAAGATCATTGATTACTATCACCCAGAAGTCACGGATACGCAGGTATTGTACTATTTATTATTTTGACATGGGGCACGGGGCTCTATCGCACTCCGCACGCGGAGTGTGACTGCTACTAGATACAAGCAGTCGGCTTGCGGTAGAGGATCGATCACCATCGCTTACTATTATCCAGAAGTGGCGGATACCCAGGTATTTTAGCTTATGTAATCTAGATATTTTTTTTACACTTACTAAGCGATACGGGACAGCAGCGGCACGACACCGAGCGCGGGGTTCGAGTGCTACAATACACGCAGTCTATTACTATCACCAGAAGTGTATTTCTAGTATCTAGCAGATTAAGATATACTAAATACGAAAGATATATTAATTACGTAGAGTCTATTCATTCGTCAGGGTTGCAGACTGTTACTAGATACACGCAGCCAAACTGCGGTTGAGTACCAAATCCGGATACGCCAAAATCAACGCTTTCTATCACACAGATGTCGCCGATACTCAGATATTTTAGCTTCTACAAACTAAAAGACGCTTTATACTGTGTCCCTTTATACATCGTTACATGAAACGCCAGGGACACGACACCTCACGCAGGGCACGAGTGTTACAGGATACACGCAATCGGGCCGTGCGTGAGGACCAAGGCCGGATATGCCAAGATCATTTAAGCTAACAAAGGCATAGTAGCCTAAACAGTATAGAAGATTCTTTATAATTCTTTTAAATATAACGGGACATTTGATGGTAGCGTCACCACGTAAGATTCATCATTATTATGGGTGTGACACTTTGTACGAAACATATATGTCGTAGTCGTATCGTACAAATCGCCGTATAACATTACGGCTAGTCATTTTCAAAAGCCGCCATATTGAAGAACGTCTCGCAATGATAATCCGGCTAATCGTAGACCCGCCACAAAATAAAACGGCCCTGTTTGTGAAAAGGGCTAGCCGTAATGAAATAAGGCGATATAGACAATCCGACTGCGACATATATATACAATATCTATACTGTCAGGTTTAATATTAGGTTATCTGTCGAGTGACAATTGAGGGCCATTGACATACAAGCAGAGTTTGTGGAGACGCATTGCTCTTTGCATTAACTAGAAAGACTGTAGTCCTGTAATTGTAGTAATCGCATGGACGCGGAGATCACAGCCATAACTTCACGCCGCTGTGAGTGTGACATTCCCTCGTTCGCTGCTAAAGGATCATGGTAATATCGTACTAATTTGCAATGCAGCAGCAACTTATTATCACAATCGCCATGTTCCATTGGTGTGAGATAGAGGATCTATTTACATACATATTTGAACGGAAGCTTGCGGTAATTTTAATTTACGAGATCCCGATATTTTGGCAGTGTTTCAATTGCTTGATCACAGAAAGACTGAAATATGGCGCCGACGGATGGTGGCATCTGGTAAAATGTGCCTACACTCTTCATCGTTTAAACTTGTTTTAGTAGACGGACGCCTCTGCAATTTGTTACCCAGATGCGTCAGAAGGAAGGTAGTGTTATTCGAGCGTATGTATGTAGGTCTGTAAGTTCGTATGTTCCTTACCCGCCTAACGGCTTTTGATTAATGAGGTGTTGTTAGGTTCGTCCTGAAAACGTGATCCACACTTTTTTATGATATAGGGGGGCAAACGAGTAGGTGGATAATGACTACCGCCGCCCATAGACATATGTAAGACGCTTCGCCAGCCTTTAAGGAATACGTATGCTCTTTTCTTGAAGACCTCCAATTCGTATCAGATCGGAAATACCGAGGGAGGCAGCCGGTCCCACAGTGCAATTGTACGCAGTAAGAAGTGGCGTTTTAACCGCACGGTTGTCGACTTACGGTCATCAAGGTACACCCTGGGGGTTCAATTTTGTTGCTGGTATTAAACCGAACAAATCCGCAGAACACTCGCCGTAGAAAATACGGTAAAGAGCGCACAGTGAGCCGATATCTCTTCGTGATTCCAAAGGATCGAGCTCTCAGGAAATAACTTGCTCGACGTTTCTAGTCGCTCTGCGTTGTATACGGTCAAATGAAACGAGCTTATATTCCAGACGTTACCCACAGGTGGTACCAGTACTCCATTCGCCGTCAGACCTGCGCCTTATAAATTTGCAGGCGATTGGTTAGAGTGCAGTACTGCTTCGCACTTATGAGCACAAATTGCTTCCTTTGGCTAATTTAGGTTACGTTTCCAAATGCTCGATATGTCGACACCAAGTATTCCGATAGTTAGTGAGGTCGATAGGTAGGTGTTTTGAAAACGAGAATACACAACGAGGGGTGACTTTTTAGACGTAAACTTGTGTGTTATCGGGGGTTAAATTGCACTAAATTTAATCAGCCTCATTCCGAGACTTTGTCTGAGTCCTTGACTTCGCACACAAGTTATTTTGTGTGTGTTTCGATACTCTCTGACGTGTACCCGGGAAATATTGGCGCGGCCAGTATATAGAGCGTCCCCTGTGCTATCTATCTCCGCGCATAATATATTAGGTTCTTACATATGACATTGGCATTCTTCGTACTAGCCACACGAAAGGTAAGGTAAGGGAATCGAAATTCGAATTTGTACAGCTATTTACTTTTTATTATCGTCATTCATTTGTTTTTTTTTTCTGTCACGCCACTCATTTTACAAAATGGAGAGCTTAAAATATCGAACTATTAGTAGTACGGGTTCCGCCGTGGCACTAATGCTGCGTTAACGACTCGAAGGGTGAATGATGTGTGTGGCGGTATGACTGCAAAAGAAAGCACAGTCCATTTTTGGTTCCAACGTTTTCGTTTTGGAAATTACGACCTGCAGATCAAGCCCCGTGGATTGAGACCCAAGTTGATAATGAATATTTGAATCCATCGCAAACTACTTCCAAGTTAGCTGCAGACTGCGATGTTAGTAATAAAACTATTTTAAGTCACTTGACGCGAATTGAGAAGATTAAAAAGCTTCAAAGATGGGTACCTGACGAATTGACTGAAGCAAACCGGTAAACGCGCGTCGATTGCTGCGTTTAATTACCAAACCGGCATATTTTAAACAGAATCACTACCTGTTTGGCTACCAAATTAGGAGAGCTTGCTCTAATAGATTATCATTTTTTTCAATATTCGGATAACTTCTTGCAAGGGAAAAAGATCAACTCCGATGGAGCTGTCCAAATCGCCTTCAAAGATTTTATTGATTCCCGTCCGACTGGGGTTTTTAGTAAAGGGATCAATGAACTACCTATGTGGTCATAGTTTGATTAATTAAATATGTTATGTTAAAAAAATATTCGACTTTTTGTTCCTCCCGTACAAAACGCCAATTTCATATGTAAGGACCTGATATACATCCGCATAACAAGAGCTTTACCAAACCTTCGCTACATCCAGACTGACCGCCAATGCCTCCCCCTTGGTTTCAACTGCCTCCGCCCATCGGTGCTTGAAGTGAAATAATTTGTCGTCGGCTATCTGTGGCGCTGGCGAGTGCCTTGCTGCATTGTAGCCGGCACAACCAGGGAGAAACCTCTCGGTCAGATGGTACTGTTGTAAAGTGACAGCTATGCTGAGTAGCCTATGACGTATTGAAGGAAAAGAATAAATATTAATAATTACGTACTAATTAGTACAAATATTAATTTACAGACATTAAGCATACCAGAAGATTGTCCCCCACGTATCACTGAAGAAAAACGTGCACCGAAATATACAGCATTCGACAACTTATACACCGACGCTAAGTCCCCAAACGGTGACGAAACTCTGATCAATGACGACTATTTCTTTGAAGATATCCTCGAAGCCATACCACTAGATGATCCCATATACGACAACCTTACCAATAAAAAAATCGATAACCTATCGAATAACAATTCGAGTGAAATGCAAACTGCAGAAATTGATAAGATAGGAATACCAAACAAAGATATAGACTATTTAAAAGCAATAAACAAAACTACACGTGAATGTAACGAACATATAAATGAAACTAATGTATCGAGTATAAAGACTGAAATAAATATTGATAGCCAGAATAACGTTACTGATAACAAACAAGGCGCGTTGTATGAAACAACGGATAATGATAAACTTCCTCTGGGATCATCTGGTGACACAAATCAAAATGGCGCTAAAGAAATAATAACTGATGAAAACCCATATAAACAGGAAAATTACGACACCAAATATATATCATATCAAGGATACATAGATGAACAAGAGAGCAATGACAGGAAAAACTTGAATCATGTAATGGGCGTAAACGAACGGCATGAAGACTTGAAAGCGACCACAGATGCGCTACCTCATTTATCAAATTTTCACGATATAAACTATGATTTGGAAGTACCATCTGGTGTAGAAGGACCAGTACCGTCCATAGTGCTGCCACCAAAAGATTTTGTTGTACGAACAGGTAATCATTAAATATACAATTATTCTCTCTCTCTCTCTCTCTCTCTCTCTCTCTCTCTCTCTCTGTGTGTGTGTGTGTGTGTGTGTGTGTGTGTGTGTGTGTGTGTGTGTGTGTGTGTGTGTGTGTGTGTGTGTGTGTGTGTGTGTGTGTGTGTGTGTCTACCGCTCTATTTCTACTCTCGCCATTATATAATGTAAAGCGACACATACATATTTCAGATCTCCCACAACATAAAGAAAGAGGGGCACATCAACAGTATTTCGATTCGAAACTGTATTATATTCCAAAGTATGTTTATCTTAATTAATTGTAGATACTACTAATGAATTGCCACATTTTGATGCTATTGAGATTTTACTGACTGGGGATAGGCAAATACTTCACACTGGAGTACAAGACATTGAAAATACAAGAATGTCGTTTGTCAAATGCATAGAGATGTTAAATTACTAATGACATCTGTAATTAAATGTCTTAAATGGGGAGATATTTAAGCCTTTCTGTTCTATGCGGACGGAAGGGTCCCGTGCAGCTTTATCAGTTACTATAAGACACGTCAGGCGACGGCCTAGGTGAGATTATGGTAGATAGGGAGATTAGCTAAAGTGAATATTATTATCTTGGCCGTAGTCTTGGTTCCACTTCCCCATCCCACCGTCTCCCTCTCATCCCTTTCCAAAGAGGGGGACAGATTATGCGCGACAGCTGAAGTTGGCCTTGCATTATCAAGGGGGCTGGAAGAGCTGGTAAAGCTATCATGACTGGGGAAAAGTCCCTGTCCCAAATGTATTTCAATTGACTCTATTAAAAGAAAAACTATAGCAGCTATTATAACAACGACACAATATACACATTCTAGAACTATTTTTTGTTCGCTATTAGTTTTCGTAACATTCTTTCTTAGTGGTGTAAAAAAGAAGTTTCTTTCTCGAAAACTAAAAATAATACTTTTATATCGCTATACTTCTCGATATTAATTAAATGTAGAAGTCTGGCTACTTACTAGTTCTTACCAATTTTGATCCAAAGTAGACTTAAATACCTGTAAGATTAATAAGACAAAAGTATAAAAAAATTTTGTAGAGGAAATATTGATAAAGAAGGAAAGTCATAGCAGGCCTATGAGTACAAGGGTCCGTTCTTTCTCGTTTAGTAGTGGAGAAAGATAAGAATTACTCTATTACTTTATTAACTTTGCCTTATATGTACTACGCGTAGATCTAAAATTAATATCTCTGTTAAAAAGAGAGCCACATATAATTTCGTCCTCGACTTTGACGGAGGCGCTTTAGACTTGTGCACATATCGCACTTGTGCAATGCTCAGTGTATATTGAACATCTCCTAGTTATGTTTGCTAGGTATAACAGAGACCTCTCTAATCAGTAATCACGTATACGTGATTCTCGTCTATAGAAGATAATAAAATTAAAAAATTGAAAAATTTACATGACAATTTAATTTTAATACATCAAAAAGGTATTCATTTTAATTGAATGTTATTATTATCTTTATATGATTTTAAATATGTTGTGATATGTGCGTGTAGGAATAGATGCTATGTGTTGCCAGTTGACTTTCAAGAACGCCCGGGAAAACGATGGAAATGTGAGAAATAAAGTTGGATCTAGCATTGACTGATTGCCTACTTTAAATTTATTGTTTATTAACAAGCAGACTATCGAAGTCGGGCGTGCGTGTGTTAGACTCTTCTTGTCAAAATCACGACCATACTTATTAATTATTATACTTTCTTTTTTTATTTATTAATATACTTTTTGTAGATAAACTGCAAGTGTTCCTTAAAAATAAAAAAATATACTTAACTAAGTTTTTGTAGTATAACATCAGATTTGATTCAATTCTAAATTATGTTTCGTCGTTACAACTTCGTGCTATAAATGCAGATGCGTGGGAAGGTCCCCCGGTTCATTACGATTTTCATATATTTATTCTTAGGCTTAATTTAGTTTTTCAACTGACCCTTGCACATTAATACATATTCTCGACCCTTCGTTGTGCCTTTAATATATATAACTAGGTATTGTTATTTCACTAATTAATTAATCTTAAAATCACTTATTTTGTAGTTTGCTGAATATAAGTATACGTGCGTAGTTCTAGTTACACTTAGATATGTCGCTAGCGTCAGACCGAACCTTCGGCTGTTAAGATGATGATTGTGATTAGGTTTGTCAGCTCTTATTGGCGTGGCTGCGGGACAAGATTAGCATTCGTGACTTGTCTAAAATAACTCCTCAAAACGATTCCCTTTTGAGGAGTTATTTCTCTGAAACATAGAGACGAGTAGGGAAGCTAATCTAAAACGTATCCTAGACGGATAATTGAATGAGAAAGGAAATGTGGTTTATTGTCTGTATCTCTTTTTTCATTCACGTCTTTCTGCGCAGTGCGCATGCAACATTAGCTAGACAAAGACAGTAATGTATTCTCATCTTCCATCTCTATTAACGAAAACTGACATTCGCAGTCCGCAGTTTGGCAGCTGATAGATAGGCCTGACGGCTTCCCTTCTCTGTCTACTTTGTCTCTATGATTTGGAAACGTCGGTTGTGACGGCAGCTATCAGCTAAGGCCATCCCATCAATTAGAGATGGATATTTGGTCGCTCGCTATATTATAAACTAGCTCTTAAATACAACGTTAAATTAAAATTTCCTAATTTTTAATAAGGACTAAATTTTAATAATAACGATTGAATTAAATGGCGTAAATTATATACCCGAGCACAGCACAGCGTGGACAACTACTAGATATAACATTAGTATTTAAGATAATTTAAAATAAATAGATATTGCTTAAGCCCTTATTTATGATCTAATTAAGTATTGAGACTGAACTGTACAATAAACATTATTTATAAACACGAATTAAACATTTACAATAAATGTTTTTTATTGTTAATAACTGCATAAGAAATAAAGTGTTTAAAACTGTCTAGTGTGTTATTTTATTGTGGCCCAGTTTATGTTAAATAAAGGGCGCGGCAAAAAAAATTGGAGTAGAATATTGTGACACAGTGAATTCGCTCTCACAAGGAGCGTAACCCTTAAACTCTCTTACGTCCTTGCCCGCTTTTCATGACAGAGTCATGTTCGTGCAAGTAAACGTTAGGTACGTGTCAGAGCTAACACTACGGTTTTTTTTTTCTTTTTAAACACTGCTTATCTCACTCGAGTATCGTAGACTTATTACCCTCATCATCAGCTTCTCATGGAGAAGTGACACTTTCAATGAACGCCGAGACGGCAGATCCCATGCAACCTGGACACAACTGTATGGCTCAATATTTTGTCGCCTTCCGACTTGTCGGCCAACCTCTCCAGAACTTACAAAGCCAATTCTAATCGTTAGGTAGGTAACTTCTCATTTAGTAAGGGACTACTTAAGCACAGTAGCAGGAAGAACTATAGAGATATGTAGGTAAAAAGGTATCCAATTCAAAATTGATAGGAACGATTTCGTAATAATTATGATAACTTGTATGACTTGTTCAGTTATTTTGTTTTGCTCACTACAAAATTGTCAACACAACGTTTTGATCACCAACCTAGGACTGTACGTAATTTCAAGGTTATGCCACATTAATGGTCGACAAGATATGCCAAAGTAACCAAGCTAGTTTGACACTGATGTTAATTAATTACCCAGTAAATTGAAAAGTGATGGCGATTGATATTTGACTCAGTGACGTCATTGGCGTCGGGAGTGGCCGGTGCTCGCTAGATACAACGTTAAGAGATTAAACGACTGTGTGTACACACAGCTACTTACGACTCACCACTAAACTTAGATATTTTCACAAAGAAAGGACAAACGATTTCCAAACTTATCTTTACTTCATTATGAATAAAGAAGCGTCACTATAGTCACCATTTTTTTTTAATTAACACAGGTAGTATTTTTGAGATCAGTTTCACAAGTTGGTTCACCTCCAATGCAATTACCATTTTTGATTGTAATTGACCATTGCACCTATTAGTAAAAAAAATAAATTTACATGTCAAATAATTATGAATTCTGGAGCGAGTCACTATTGAATGGTCTGTGATGATTATATTTAAATACCACCTCCATAACTGTACCTACGCATAAAATTATTCATAATTAGATAAATACTTAAAATTAATTTTGTGCGAATGCCTCTATAACAAACAGTTCATAATTCTACTAATAGGTAGGTGTTCTTAATGTAAAAGCTTTGAGTATGAATGTTTGTAAACCCTGCTTAGTACCTACCCACCTATCGTACTCTTCGCATAAAGTACTGAATGGATTTTGATTGAAACACGGCAAAATTATAAATAAAAATCTAGACTAATATAGTAGATAGGAATATATCCTTAAAAATGAATACTTCACTTGGAACAGGCTTTACGCGAGTACAACCCCAGAGCACAGCTAGCATTTTATATGAAAACTCGGCTAAATGCAAGACTAACTCGCGCACGAAAGGTTCTGAACCATTATATTTTATTCTGTTTCTAGTTTGTTGTTATAGCGACAACAGAAATACGTTATCCTTAAAAATTTTAACTGTGTAGGTTCCACGATTTATGTGCTTTTATGGTTTTCTTCTATGGGACCATAATAAAATACTTGTTACTACTAATCTGAATAGAGCATGTAACTTATACATTAAAACCTAGCACAAACACGTCATGTTATGCAAAATTTATACTCAATTCGTATGAAATGAGATCGCGCTTCCTGCCTTCGACTAAAACGCGGCAAAATAAAAACATGGCGTACTGGCTTCTCTTCGATAACATTTATGTGACTCATGTCCTGTCATTGCACGCACGGCCTAGTATCCTCAGGGGGAGTGACGTCACCGCTGGCACTCTCCTAACATTTCATACTAGCCGTGCGCCGTGTTTTCACCCTCGTAAAATCTATCCTAATAAAACGAAATCATTTTTTTTTTGGTAAATTTTTTTTATGCCTTTCGAGATTATAATCTATATCCGTGTCAAATCTCAGCCAGATTCGTTATGTAGTTCTTGTGTGACAAAATAACATACAAACTTTATAAATTTTAATATTAGTTAGCCTCACAACCTAGTTGTTAACGACTTGAAAGAGAAAAATATAATAAAGGAATAGCATACATTATTGGGGTTCATTGACAGAGGCTTAGATCCAGCAGGGGATTGATAAGAGCAGCTAATGATGCTGATGATGATGATGATGCATTGGAGTGTTTACAACTCTACAATCCATTATTGGACATTTTTTGTTAAATTAATTGGGTATACTTAGGTTTGCCCACCTTAAGTGATTATACTGGATTAATTAATGTGGCTATAACGCACATTAACATACAAGTAAATTTTTGATAGGTAGACAGACACAGCATTCAATATGGTATTCCATATTCATAGAAATTTTATGAATTGCAAAGTAAACATTGAGATATACATGTTTGGAATTATAATCAATAAGTAAAATATATTTATCATTTAATACAAAGCAAGACGAAATGCAATGAAAAGAAAGAATTATTAGCAACATTTTAATATATATTTTTATTCAAATGAATTCGATCATACATTACAGAATACTTGAAGTTTAATGTACCTTCTTTAAATAATAATAATTAAGAATCAAAATAATCCTTATTGGCATATTACAGATATAAAAAAGTTACAGTTCCATACATAGTCTCAATGCCAAAAAAAATATGGAAAATATTTTCACCGATTTTTGCATTGAGCAAATCCACAATTGTTTTACGATTAAATCAACATTGTGCTCGACTCTCATAAAATCCGCATTAAAGCTATGTGGACAATATTTTTTAAATTAATTACAATTAAATGCACCATTACATACTCCATTCTCCTCAACGGTCGAATATTATTATGCAAGCAATATATATGAACTAATTGCAGTCAGTGGACGTAAGTGAACATGTAGATTGACCATACTAAACATCACTTCGTGGGGGGCGGCATTGATACTTGACCCATTGACTTTAATATTTTCATTTTGTGTCTATGCAAAAACTTGTCTCGGTATCTATAATTTAGAATATCGATTATAAAAGGCAACTTTCACAAAACAAAGACTGAAATTTTCCAGTTATGCCTGCCCCAGTGATACAACCCCATGAACTTATTTAATCACATAAATTCTTACATACCTGGAACATATTTGTAAGTGCACTTTGTGTATTGTTAATGTGCAATTTGTAGGTCTTTTCCACTTCACTCTGTGAACTATAATTTAGGTTTCAATCAGTCAAAAACTAATGATGATACACAGTGTGTCTTTATTTTTCTCTACATATTCATTTATTTCCAGCCGATTTTAAAGTAATACTGACATAAATAAATTGGATGGATTACAGGCAAATTTTACAGTGATGTAAAGTAAAAAGAACAAGAAGTAATATATAATTGACATCTTGATTTAAAAAATGAAATATATTGCTTATAATTAAGCATTTTGCAATCATACTTGAAGTAGTTGTGTTAACATGCAATGTTTATGACAATTAGTGATTGTATTAAATGAGGGAATATGATCTCAGAATAAGACTTTACAGAGAGAATTTCTACTGAAAAAGGCTGATATCACTCTAACAATAATTATTGGAATTTACTGACAAATAAAACATGCCCACAATAACAAATATGTAGACTATTTGACTTTGCATTGTGTATTTATAAAAATAATACATATTATTATTGTAGGTTTGTTTACAGTTATTGTAGCCAATTTAGAAGGCCAGACAGGGTTGAATGTTTACGTAAGGTATCCATTCTTATGTAGTGTAGTAATAAAAGATTTTAATTCTAATACAAAATTAGATTGCTAATAATATGACTTGGAACAACGAGTCGGACAAATACAGAGATAAGTGACATTTATACATCAATATCATTGATTATCTATACTACCTGATCTGCTGACAATAAACTTCTATAATACAATCACAGTTTCCATATAAAAGAAATATCGCACGACTGTCGTGAATCTAAAGGGTTTTCAATGAGCAACATTCCTAAGATACCTAATAAAACTACTTCAAGGTTTGGACTTGAACCAAATCTCTATAAAACATTGGTATATGTTGGACATAGTACTGTCAGTTAGTTTATCACCACCGAAAAGCAGGTGACACCAAAGCATATCCTTTCACAAGAGTAACAAAATGCAATAAAATTTTAACATTTATAGCGATTTCTCTATATACTCATAGATAAATATGCACCTGGTCGACTGCCTGAGGTGCCAGTAAATATTTGAACAAGATTTACTCTTATATGAATATGTACAGAGGCGTGGAGCGATCGCTGCAGCTCAGAGTGCAGCGGCAGGACATCATTGGCTCTTTAACTCCTTACCAATAGTATAGGAAACGAGACGGGCCCAGTCAATCTTGGTGCGTGTCACCGGGAGCTGTCGCCGAAGTGCTTTGAATGTGGTATCGCTCATTGTCTTGTAATTGTCGGATATGGCCATCTGATACGCGTTTTCCGCTTCACAAACGATTCTTACAAATTCCTTGGCCGTAGCCGTCTCCCCTTGCACAATAATCGGAGCTCGAACTTCTTTTGAACTAACCAGTTGAACGTTACCATCTTCATAATAATGCACCTGTACTCGCAGCATGCCACGAAGTTCGGCAGCGCCACCGCCGCCGACCGTTAACGACCAGACTGAACGCCACCGGCCATTCCAATAATTTTTAGGTTGAAACTGGTGATCTTCTATGCATGCAACCAGTGCAACCGCTCCCGATTCTAACGCACGTCCAACAACTAAGCTTGCACCGTGTTTATAATGTTCTGCTACATAGTTTGTCAGCTCAACATCGAGCGCAGCACGCCAGGATTCAGCCACACGATCAAGTTCGAACGCCTCGTACTCAGAGGCTTCTTTACGCAAATGATCATATTTAAATGATCGTTTCGAACGAGGATCGAAGAACCTTCCTCCGCCTAAATCGTTGTGGTCGGTAATGAGTGTATGAAGCTCTGAGCCTTCAAGACGTACAGGCGTGAGCTGGTCCTTGTTGTATTGGGAGAATGCCCCACTTGCACCTTCTTTTAGTAGGGTATCATTATTCAGCAATACCCTCACATCATTGAACACTTCGTTGAATTCACCCGGTGGAGAATGAAGTATAAAATCCGAAACAATTCTCACTTTTTCCTGATCACTAATCACTTCGTCACCGTCCGCCGCCATTTTTGATACTTTTGACAAATTTGTCAGTGACAGATTAAAAAAGAGCAAGGAAATAGGAAGTAAGAACTAACGTCAAACGTCATCTGTAGATCACAGACAATATATTTTTCATGTACATTACATTTTTCTGACGACACAGTCGCACAATGCCAAAGGATTTTTCGGCCTGGTAAACAGGCGTATTTTTTATTATTAATTGCACCAAGAGTGTATACAAGATATTTCCCATATGTGTAGAAAAAAATCTATGCTTATATTTTCTGCCACTTGTCACGTCTTTTGCTCAGAGTATATAACCACATCGAAGGAATATATAGAGTAGAGAAGCCATGGACTGGCCTATAACTGAGAGTTTTCTTGTTGTTGGTAAAAAAGGAAAGTGAAAAATATATCACTATCTTTGTATCTTTTTAAAATTGAGACAGTAAGCCACATTTGCTACTAAAGCCTTGTCGACTATGACAGACGCATTTTAGGCTAGCTTACCTACTTACTTCCCCACCATGGTTCAAGCCTTGTCGTGGCGGTGGGGCTCAGTAGCCTGGGGTTATACGAGACACCTCGGGCGAAGCCAATTGAACCGAGGAGGTGGCGGCTCTTAGTACCCCTCTTATAAGAAGAGGGGACTAAAGAGCAGGAGGAGGTGGTGCTCTTTGTACCCCTCTTATAAGAAGAGGGGATAAAAGAGCAAAAAGTGGCTGCGCTTTTGCGCACGAGGCAAGGGGCGAGGATGGGAACCTCACCCCATTGCACTGTCCCAAAGTCGGTGGGGTTGTCCTGTGGTGCGGGACAACCCCATCTGTGGAGGTGGCGTCGGTCTCTTCGAGGGCTGACTTGCTGTCGAGGTGCCCTGATGATTTGTTGTTCCGGGGCACCTCATCAAAGGCGGCACAGGTGGCACTCGCGGTGGTTTTTGTGGGTATTCGGCACTATATAATGTGCGGAGAGCCCCACACACCACTGGACCCCACCCAGGGCCAGTGAAGGTGCGTAAATGCGTTTCCCCGCGTCAAAAAAAAAAAAGAAAGCTTACCTACTTACTTAATAATTATATGAAACGTCTTCGTTTGTTTGGTGGCTATCATGGGCATAAATGAGGCCCTGTTGTCGATCCTTGGATGTTCTGTTTGTTAGATAAATTTAGGAGTCAATATATTTATTGACCGTGTCAAATGGAATTTGGCGCAGTATCGAGAGCTCTACTATGATATAATAAGGCCCTCGTCACTGCGCCAAATTTCTTGCCGATATCGGACGACCGTCCCATAGCAGAATATTGCCTTTTATTTCGACTTTGTGACAAGCATTTAAGGCTTGTCTATAACATTATCTTTATCTAAATGTATAACCATGGATCTTATAGTTATGGTTTATCCATGACCGACTTGGCGTTCATTGAATGAGGCCCTTATCGGTCCCCTGCAGAACCTATGTTCATCAGTGGACCGATAAGGTGTGGGCTGATAATGATGATAACCATGGATACAGCATGCACTTCATAGAAATAAAACATTTCCTAAATGCCCAGCCACATTAATGCCAACAGCCGTTTATTATTATGCGACAATCTACGAACGTTCTCTCAAAGGAAATTGCGAATGTCAGTGCCTCTTTGAAATACCTCTATAAACATTTTAAGGAATTAGTAGTTTAATATTGTTTGACTGTAAAAGGTACAAGCAAAATGTCTTTAGTACCAAATAACAACAAAATCTTTTTGACGCCTGCCATCCATCAATGTCATACTTTAAGCTACACAACTGGCGCTTAACACTGCAGAAATACATGCCAATACCTGCAGTTGCACATGGAAATATGTTAATATATTTTAGGAGTGATAGTTACATTTCTGGTGATATTTAGACGATTTTGTGTTATGTATGCACAAATACATCATGGGAGTCAGAAGTGAAATGCCCCTTTTTAAATTAAAGTCAAATTAAGTCCTCATTGGAAAAAAATGTACTGATATCAACTACGTGGCATGCCCATGGATATATTACGGCATTTAAGTTTTAATGTAGTTAAAAATTCGTGTTCAATATAATTTTTATATATACGGTTAAGTGTTTTCTCTATGCGCAAAAGGATTCGTCATCGAAAGTTCGTCAGTAATTGTTAACGTTCAGATTGAAACATTGACAAATATCAAGTATAATTTCATATATTTTGTCATTTTCAATTGTTAACTATTAGGACGAGGCGGTATGGCGTTATGATCTCAGACTGTACTTAGGAATAAAAATAAAAAAGAACAATTGTCAATTGTCAATACAGCTGCTACATGAATTCGTATTGTGTAACACCTAAAATAAAGGGATTTTTACATATTCAAAATGTTGAACTACAAATATTACGACACCCCAGAGGGGCAAGATATTTTTAAAAAAGTTTTTGTTACGTCTAAATATGCAACCTTTACAGCAATCCCTATGGCCACTTTGGATGTTCTTATGTACTCTCATCCAACCGGATTATTTAAAACAGCATATAGATATGCGTTCTACATGGCACCCTTAGTTGGCATGGCCACAGCATTTACCGTAACAGCAAATGGATTGCAGAATTATCGTGGAAAGAACGACTTGACAAATTATTTCGTTGGCGGCGCCGTCGCTGGTGCCATTGGAGGAGCTTGGCTGAGGTCACCGGTTGCTGGTGTACCGTTAGCGATCGTCCTAGGCTGTGCAGCGATGGTGAAGAAGTCAGCAGTGGATATCAACTGGACATTCTTCCCTGATATCACCACTGCCACTAAAACAATTCAATCGACGAGACATGATTGGACAGTCGCAAAGGAAATTGAGGAACTTAAAACCTGGACTTCTGGTAAGCTATCTGAAGTAACACATTGTGTTAGTATAACTATTTATTATCCTTACAGAGTTTGTTTAAGGTCCTAAATGGGGTCACATTAATTTGACAATCTATGTGACCCCATTTAGGACCTTAAACAAATGCTGTAAGGATAATAAATATTTAGTAAGGATAGTAAATAAAAAAAATGATCTAAATGTCATGCTATTTTGGTGGCAGATATGTCTTAATTAGAGAACAGAATATGTCATATATTCTACTATTCATACTATAATGTCACTAAAGCATTGTACATAAACATATTTTTTGCAATGGCAACTTATTGCCATGATTTTTTTACAACACAGATTCTATTTCAAGATGTGCAAAGTTTAAACATATTTATTTGTAATGTCAGCCTTACTATGTGCTTAAGTTGTTTTTACATTTCTTAAATCAATATATGTGTCTTAATTAAAAGTATTTTATAATAGATCACCTGAAAAGGAGTATATTGAGTATTTGGCAGAGGGGGTGGGTTAATTGCAGTAGGTGTAATGCTACTTTATTCACTGGAGAAAAGTTGCTTGTTATTTTATTATTACAATTATTTAACTAGATTGCAGAAGTAATGGAAATGATGAATATATAGGCTAATATCTAAATAAAAATGCTTCAATTGAAGTAAACTCAAAAGCCAAAGTGTACAGTGGCTCGAGTGGAATAATTAAATTTTTCTACTTCCTTTCTTGATGTGATCATGTCTTGTAAATCGATAATGCCTAGCGGCATGCGTAGAAAAGTATGATGTCATAGTAGCAGTACAATTCACAGTATTGATCCAAATGGGCGAAGCCTACCAGTAAAAGAGTGTAACAAGTTGCATGATGGTTATGCAGATACATTGCCTTCATATCACCCCCTCCCCCAAGGGCTACTCACAAACTGCACGAAATGCAATGCTGAAGATGTCACTGTACGCTGGTGCCAAGTGAGCAAGAGGTTTGTTGGTTGTAACCACTGCATTGCAGCCTTAGTCCATTTACACCATTTTTAAATTCTTTCAGTTACTACCGACGCCTATGAAAAGGAAAGGCACCTTTTCAAAACCACCCCCACCCCACAATGGGCCACTGTAACTAACTCCTGTAGGTGTCAAACACTCCCATAGGTGACAACTGCATGTCTTTATTACTTGACATTAATTTCCCATTTTTGTTTCAGGTGCAAATTAATATCCTAAGGAAAGTTTGTAGACTGTACATAGAATAAATCAAACTTTAATTTTTATTGTTGTAAAATATAAGATCAAGTTAATAATGTGTTTTATTTGCCCCTAGTTTAAAAATATTGATCTGCCACAACTGACAGTTCCAGTCTGTCAACTTCTCCATCCACATCGTGGATAGTTTAATGTTTATTGCTACTTGACAAAGTCAAACATCCTCCTTATTTGAAGTTGGCAGATAACTAGGAAGGTACTGCTACGAAGGGATAGTTATGCCGTTGCGGTTCGTAAGTCTCGTGGCGTCTTCCCATTTTAGGGATAGAGGGCATACATCATACAAAAGGTAGAAATACCGATATCTAAAGGCGTCCATAGTCTTCAAAAGGCTCGGACTGTCTGTTTACCCCTTCATACTATAAAATGACGCCCCCCCCCCCTTCATCTTCTGCCGGGTGTCTCGCGGGCGCGGTCTCAGAATACATAGCCATTGCGAGGATGTTATTTAAGCTAAGCAAATCGTATAGGGATTACTGTATACGTATATTCATGAGTATGAGACATCTATAGAGATGTCAATCGGACTATAGGTGGTAGAACTTGTGCTGATGTCCGACTTGATGTGTCTGGGTTGTAACTTGTAATGTATGTTTTGCATCCCTCCCCGGTGACGTCAGCGTGTCCCGACACCTGATTGGCTGTGTTGTGTCTGAGAGCATGTTTGGTGAAAGTGTCAGTTGTGATGCGATCGTATACGTCCGACGAGTGTGTCTAGGACGACGACCAGTTGGGATACAGTTTGGAACATAGTGCACTATATTTATGATGAGAGATTTTTGAAGCGCCCTCGGATGGAGCACAATTTAAAGTCCTAATGTGAGCCGAGGTTGCGCACGTACCACGGACAGCCGGTGGCTATTCGTGGGAAGCGATTTCGCACTTTCTGCAAAATCAATGTGAGTGGGAGGTTACCAGAAGGTCCTCGCTTAGGGGTCCTACTGTAAAAAAAATGCATGGCCCTATCAACAATAAGAATAAAGCTTACAACTCATTCTTGGAAAATCTTATCAAGCTCAATATGGGTAAAATATTAACTATTCGTGTCCGGCGGCTTAACCCACTATTTTTTATATTATTATTATTGTTATCTATGTCTGTGCCAAATTTCATCCAAATCAATTTAGTATTTATTACGTGAAGTAATATCAAACTTACGTCAAACTTTCTCATTTACAATACTAGTAGGTATCTAGCAGAGAAGCGAAGTAATGAATGACATATTATTTATTGTGTACATTGCATCATGATGTGATCGTCTTCCCACCTGGTGAACGGTCGGTCAACACTTCATTTTCCTAAACGCGGCCTCCACTCCAGAACCTTAAGGGCCTATCTGCCATCTGTTCTTGTGAGTGTGAGAACAACCATTGCCACTTCAGCGAGCTCATTCGTCGCTTGATATCGGGTACTTTACTTCTCAGCCTTATGACTTCGTTACGAATTCTGTAGGACAGAGAAACGCCCAACATAGCACGTTCAGTGGCCCGTTGAGCTACATCAAACTTGCGGACCAATCCAAAATTAAGAGGCCATGTTTCGGCCCTGTCGGTAGAACGGGGAGAACGCATTTTTTTAAGACTTTTGTCTTCAAACTCTGCGGTACAGGCGACATGAGGCTGTGATGAAGGTTCCGGAAAGCTGCCCAACCCAAATGAAACCTATCGGCTTCCATCTCGAAGGTCGAGCTAGAGCTATACGTGCTCATTACAAAAACATATTACAAACAATACACAAGCAAAGCGAAGCAAATGTACGCAGTGGCGGCCAGCGATTCAGTATTTAACAGGAGTACCTAACTTACTCGTCTCGTCACGTCCTTCGGGTTCACGGTCGTAAAAATAATTTAGTACCAAAAGCATATCTGAATGACGTGCCACTAGAAAGGGTTCCTCAACTTAAATGACTGGGTTAGTAAGGATCTCTGACGATGGACACAAAGCGGGAGCGAAGAGCGCTAACCGCGTGGGGCACATATCATAACATTTTCGAATGCTGCTGGGCTCACCGAGACACTCGTGTATTAAGATATTTGCAGAAGGTCGCATTGACAGTTTCATGACAAAGTCTCCTTAATGCACCGTGCGCCGTGACCCGTGTCCACCAAACTACCCATAGTATTTTAGGTATTAGATGGTGATTGTGAGACTCAGATTTGAAGACATATTAGATGAAGGAACATGTCTCGATGTAAATTAAAACATTAACAATTTATTAAGATGACTAATACGTTAGATTGGATACTACCACTGATCTGAATGATTGATCATTGATCTGAAGTAAAGGTAAGTATTATTATCTATCACAAAATAATAAAGTATTTACGCCACATACAGTGGTTATTCAGAGACATTAATATGATGCTACCGCTTAGTTTTTCACAAAACGCTTGTATTTAAATAAAACAAGAAAATTGTTTTATTGTTTATTACTTACATCTAATATAAAAACAACAAGGTTAATAACAAAAATGCTAAGACACTTGAACAATAATTGAATAATTGCCATATGAAAAAAAATCATCACTGTTCACAAACGTGAAAAGGAATGTTCAAGCAATATTGACAATTGCAATTATTAAAAAAATAAATTCAACGGCAATATATATTAATTTTATAACAAAATATATGATTATTTTAACTGTCATTAGTAGTAGTAGTAGGGTTACCAGAATATAAAACAAAAAATTCGTTTATAGATACACAGCAATAAAAATGCAAGATATGTATACAATAAGTGATAGATGTTAGAATTTTTTTTATTTTCATTGGAAGAATGTAGTAAATTCTTAAATAGGAATAATGTTAAAAAACGAGATGCAATACCTGAAGCAAGGCAACCCCAGCTAAATTATATATTGTTTATGGTTTTATTTTAAATGCAGAACTCAACAACAAAGCTGTGCAAACAAGTTTTTAATGAACAAGGGAACTACGGGGCAACACACCGGGTGTAATATAAAAATCTAGAGTTAGACCTGCTAATGTCACACGTGTCATACATCTACTTGTCTAACATTAAATCGTATAACTTGACTAAAACATTTTATTCCTATTTGAAATAGCGTTAGTCGTGGCCACCACTAAAGACCGATAGGCGACGTCGCAACCTATCTATAAATATCAGAGTAGAACTTATTTTCTTTTTACTTTAAAAATAGGCATAGCAACAGTGAAATAAGAATCATAAAGTAAGTAAGAGGAGTGAACTGGACTTTAAAAGGTTTAGTTTGCTAATAAATTAGATTGAGATTGATAATATTTTCCTTAAAATAGACGCGTTTACTTCTAACATGGCGGACGCCATGACATAACATATTAAGCGCCTCAAATTAAATTTATAAATTTTATTGCCGAAATATGTTATTTAGCAAATTACTAACATAAAATGTAATTTCAAATTATACCTATTTGTTTCCACATTATATACCACTATAAGCCTAATTTCAAATAACATTGAAAAAAATTGCCCAGAAAAGCTTCAGAAAAATTATAATATTCCAGAAATTTCACATTTACTTCCCATGTTTCTCGGTATAACTTGAGTCGTGGCAAGAATTCAAGTTATAAGGGATAGACATATATGGGATAGTACATATGGAACATGAAAAACGGCAAAAGTTGTAAAGAAATATTGTAGAACCAAACAAAAACACATTTTGTTTGAATTCCGAATTCTCAAAAATTATACATTATTAAAATAAAAATATAACAAGATTAAGATACTGGGTGCTATGTGTACATTGGTGAACTCAAGACGCGAAGAGAGAATAATTTTATATTTGTGCCAGCAATGATTAACAATAAAGTATTTAAAAAAATCACCAAATAGTCAAATCTATTTTCTTTAACACATTCAAATTATTGCTAGTCTTCATTACTATCTAAAACCCTTACGTAGTTTATACGCTTAGAAAAACTCGATAAAAATTTGGCACAAAATTATGAAAAATTACGTAGTTATGGTACTAGATGAACATTCACTAAAAGTTGTTTCAGGTAACATTACAATAAATTTTCGTATTTTTAAATAGTGAATAATTTTAGATAGGAGATAGTCATCAATTCCACAATGCCTAAACCAATATGCATAAAACAAGAACTAAAGACTCATAAGCGTAACAGATGAAATTAAACTGTAGGCTTGACATCAAATCACTTTTGGACCTCTTCTCCTCCTTCCTCTTCTTCTATTTCCTCATCTTCGATTTCCTCCTCTTCGACTTCCTCTTCTATTTCTTCCACTACAATCTCCTCCACTTCCTCTATTTCCTCGTCAGAGAGATCATCTTCCTTCTGCAAAATTGTGTCGTTTATACAGAGAAATTGCAATGCAACAAGTATCCTATCACACGCAACGATCACTGGATCATTGCTTGTGATAGGATACTTGTTTATCCCTAGATACGTATCAGTAAGGCATTGCAGATAAATCTCCAGTAATAGGTGTAGCTTGAGTATTTTTAATACTATATTTTTACAATAAAGTCAAATTTTACGGATTTTATCGCGGCTTATTAAATTGTTTATGTAGCCCGACGTTTCAGAAGCTTTACAGCAACCATGGTCACGGTCATGGTCCACCCGTATAAGCAATTTAATAAATCACGACAAAATCCATAAAAGTAGTTTCATTGTAATGACTAACATTCGCGTAAACTTAAGACAACAATACTTTATTTTTAATAAAAATCGAGAAATATAATAAATAAAATGTTTAAGTGAAGTGCTAATGTCTTATCTCTTGTATTATACATTTTTATCTCTTATCTGTCGCTTCTTGGTGTCAGTCTGCACGCGCATCGTAAAAATTCACTTTTATAATTTCTCACAAACCTGTCAAAGGAACTTCCAAAAAGCATTATTTCTTTAATTTTTGGTGGATTCTCTGTCATGATTGGCGTGAGATGACAAGCCATTATTTGTAAGGAAAAACTACATAATAACACATTAAGCGTATTTGGGGCTGATAGAATACAAAATATTGTTGAAAATTTTGGCTACGTTTGTTTGTATTGTTTTCGTATAAAAGGGTACTGTTTAAATTTTGTTTTTTACGCATGTCCTCGTATGCTATGATAGACGTAAGATTATCTCGTAAAAGTTTACCTCGAGCGCCTGCTGTGTGAACGCGCTCGCAGTTGTGAAGTCATCCACGGTAGACTCTGCAAACAAATAGGATTATTTATACATTCACGAACTTGTGTGTTTGGATGCTCTGAAGGCTCTTTGCCGTTACAGCAAGAGTCAACAGTGTCTGTTAAAGCTCGGCTACTGTCTTTCACCAACAACATGCAATACATATGTCGCTTTCGGTGAAGTATTTTTCATAAGTGCACTATTGCTCTATATTATTGTGTGCGTAATTTACGAAACTATATGTCAGTATTTCATCAGTAAACTGGTAAGTGTGCGTATGCGCGCGTTAAGTCGCACATGCGTGCGTAGGTGTGCGTACGTGCGTGCGTGCTTGTGTAGAAAACGTATCTCACCAGGGTCTCTCTCGGGTGTCTCGCGCGGTGGATCTTGTATCAACGAGAGAGTTATCTTCCCACTGACAACCAGCTGAAATATGAAAGAGTTATATGTTGTTATATCACATAATTCTATTTTCATTTTACCGATAAATGTTGTCCGTGCATTAAATTAAATAGTGCTCTTAGTAGAGCTCCGGATACAATAGTCATGTGTTTAGAGACTACCAGAAGTCTCAGGACATATGGTATAGTACACAAGTGCGTGCACAGACACAAGTGCACTGTTTATTCCCTCATACTCCTATTACGCTGAGACTGCAGTCCGACACGATCGGAGAGAAGTCAGGCTCGAGGTCGATGGCTTAACGTAGACGTTAAGCCAAGGCTCGAGTGTGTAACAACTGACAAAAACCTGTTAACAGAAATTTCAAATCAAAACACCCTTTCTGGTTCGACCAGAGAATCAATGATGATCTGCGGCTGAACGTACTTGACTCTAGACCATGACGCAGGTAACATCTTGTGCAGTAGGCGCCATTTAAGACATGAGGGTCAACTTTACAACTTCTGAAATTAGCTGTTTACACGTATTGTATGGAACTCTCGGCTCATGTTCGGCTCACACTTTACTATAATGCTAGGGTGCACACTTTACTATAGGATTTTGGAAGGATTTATGCTGGCGGATTGATATCCGAAGCTAAAAGCTCCCTCCTTAGACAAATGCTAAGTTTTACACAATTAATCCAACTATATAAGGCGTTTCTGCGCCTGGTAGGGCCTCAAAATGGCGGTTAGGTCCCCCCCCCCCACCGCGTTCTCGCAGATTGCAGAAGACGCATGTATTTGAGTTATAATATCTATTAGACCTGACGTTGGTGATGTCTGGTACAGTGAGCCGACATACTGACGCACGGCGGGGAGGTGGAAGGGGAACAGGGAGGGCATCGAATTCCAGCGAGGTCTACACATAATGGGACCGCTGGTTAAGGACCTATCTCTGCTCTTTTTAGTGCGACGTCACAAGCACAGTGGAGAAAGGGAAAGACCAGTCTACTTTAGTATAAAATTGTATCTCACCGGAGCGTTGTTGGCCGGCTTCGGACTCTCCGCCCTGTCTTCTGCGAAGTCCGAGACCAGCACCCGCGACTGTTGCGGGATCTCCGTCTCCAGGAATATCGATTTCACCTCCTCGGCTTCATGCTGAAATGTTTACAACTATGTCAACTACTTCAAATTTTTGTAATCTTTTTTTTTTAGATCTGAAGCTGTGGAAGCGAAGAGATAGCCCAATAACAGCTTTAACGGATTGCTGTGAATCCTCGTCGTGTGAGGTCCGATTGTATTTTTACGTAATTAGAAATATACTTCCATATGGGAATAGAAAGTGAGACGTGCTTAGCATACTAAATTACTTACAACTCATGAATGCTAAGTTTGTTGGATCAATTCAAGTCTAATGGCCCTTAATCCAGGGAGCTATTTTTCTGTATCTGGCTATAAATCTCTGGCTAAAGATACCAACTATTGCGCAAGTTATGCAGATTAGCTAGTAAGTATCCCAAGAATATAAAATTGTGACTATATCAGCGGGTCGCGCCGCTTTGATGCATACTATCTTGGGGTCCAACTACTAGCTGGTTATTGGATACTGATTTATCTGTCTTGTAGTCAGGCTGTTGACTATGTCCCTGGTTCGAGTTACCTGGTATTTTTAATACCTAATACGCTTGGGTCATTGATAAGAGGGCAGAAGCGTCCCGACTAAGACCCTCCGAACCGGCCCCGGGCCTTCCCAACACAATGGGACACAAAACATACGTCAGCACTACGGTGACCATAACATGCGACTTTGTTTGTAACTTTGCGTTTTCTCCGAAGTTACTTTACATACTAATTACATATATAGTAAGTGCTAATATAGTATGCGTGATGATGCAGGAATATGCGAATGAGGGAGAAGGTAGATACAGCCTGGCGCTACATATATAGTAAGTGCTAATATAGTATGCGTGATGATGTAGGAATATGCGAATGAGGGAGAAGGTAGATACAGCCTGGCGCTACATATATAGTAAGTGCTAATATAGTATGCGTGATGATGCAG
>JAFELO010010721.1:317764-328528 GCA_017140195.1 Eumaeus atala | reverse complement strand
AAGTGCTAATATAATATGCGTGATGATGCAGGAATATGCGAATGAGGGAGAAGGTAGATACGGCCTGGCGCTACAGTACGTGTATGTCGCTCAGTTGGCTGGCCTCTATCGTTATGATTAGGCCATAAGGCTATCAACGGAAAATAGGTCTAGAATTGTAGAAATAGATGAGAAAGCAAATCTCTCGTATAGCTTTTATTTACTCTCTCATTTTCCAAATAGGCTCGTAGCATCCGCAGACAAAGATAATAACTCTGCATCTTTCTATAATAGGCAAATTAATGCGACGGAAAGTGAACCGTCGGAGTATATGTTACGATACTTATTGGAATCTTCTCGCGAGAGGCCTCCAATTTCACCTTACCAATGCACACCACGCACTAAAAGTAAGCTCGAATAAAAGACTCTTTATCCAGATCACTCAGGATTGGCTTGTTTGAAAGAGAACTGGGTCTACAACAGTTGAATATGCTCACAAAGTCGGCAGTGAACCGATTTGGCAGCACGTTGTAACGGCCGTTTTCAATATTTTTACCTGAAGATGGATTTGGCTACCGGAGATAGATTTAGTACTTCCATACGAAATGTTTCCAAATTCTATCCCATCGATTGTCTTTTTATTATTAATGAAATATTATACTTAATATATCCAACATGGACTTGAGCCTAGAAGGATAAACAAGCAAAAGTAAAAAAACCTCTCTTAAATTAAATGTAATACAAAACAAAAATATCTATCCATTAAAACGTAGAAAGTAAATGATGTGCTGCCCTTTTGGAGTTATCCAATGAACAGTCAAATATTAAAAGATGGAATATTCAGAACGGCCGTTAAGAGGTATATTCCTTAAGAACAATATCATACCACTCAACATATCTCGTCGGCAAAACCTTGGTTGGGTTTTGTTGTTCCAATTTTTCATAACAGTTGCTAAGGCACGGTTTAACAGGTTTCTATTAAAAAAAGGCAAAGGAATTTTATTTTAAATGATATATAACTTTCAGTTTTACTTATGTAACGAATATTTAGTAGTTTAATAGTAACCTGTGAGTGATACAGGTCCTGAGTAATCAAGACAGGTGTTAAATAACGTTTATAATGTTAACCACACATGTAACGACTTACGCAAATTCAGACTGGTACAAAATTTTTAAAATTAATCGAGAAACTATTCAATAATTTGTAGTACAATTTTTGAAGTTGAAATTGAAGTGTAATGTTTCACATAACATTAATTATATTAATGAATTAATAATAATAGTAAAAAGAAAAGAACATACACGTAACAAAAAATAAATAAAATAGTAATTGTAAAAAAAAGGACGTAACTACTAAAAAATTGTAGAAAATAGAAAATATTTCATACTCATAATTACAAGCATTCTTGTATGTATACAAGTCTGAGTAAATATAAATTTTGTGGCTATCACAATAAGATAGGAAGAACTGGACTGTCCCACAAATATAAGCCATGCGAAGGTGGTGGTTAATAGACTGGGTTCATAGAAGTTAGTTCTAAATGATACTAACTACTAGGGAATACATTTTAATTTTACTAAGCAAATGTTAAACATCAAAAGGAAGACACAATGCATTACAATATTAACTTAAGTGGATAAACAAATAGATCATAACGAAAAATAAATAGTTACATAATAAATAAATAAACAAAGTAGGCGTTTAGCTGAGTAAAGAAGTTCCGTCACGATCTAGTCTAGACAAGCAGTAGAAAAACTATAAGTACCTAAACGTTAATAAGCTATGCCTAAAAAGATAATAACAGCAAATAACAGAGAAACAAAAAAAAATACGAAAAAAAATTGTGTGAGAGTAATAAATACTAGTTAAGTATTTTTACGAACGACACAATATTCGAACACAACTACGTTTCAATGTCTGCATTTGCTTCCAGAAACACAAAGAATATTCTAGTATTAATTGAGAACATTTTTAAGCGTATATTACGTTATAAGTGGTTCTAAAAAAAAAACAGAGATATTTTGTTTCTATCTGTGTGATTTTTAAACAGTTTCTCTTTTCTACATTATAATTTCAAGTGGTTCGATTTCTCGCCAGTGCTTAAAACCATAAACAAATTGTGCATGTAACAATTACAATAAAACTACTCAAAAGCATAACATTTAACACGGTTTATGACATTTTACATTCCCAATTTTTTGAATGCATATAACTTTACGACGTCGAATCATCTCATGCGTCCAAACCAGTAAGTATATAAAACGTTTATTTATTTTGAAACAGGGTTACTTTTAAAACAATAGCAAACAGGAATTTTTAGCTAACATTAGACACATATTGTTTAACTTCGATAACGCGGTACATTAATTTTAAATTATTCTTTAGGTTTTTATTGTATTGTCGTAACATTTGCAAGTCTATGTCCAAAGGCGCAAGCGCTGTCTCGCCTCTGACCCCGCTCCATGCAACACTCTTCTCTCCGCGCAGAGTTTACAACATTCAAGGGCACCATTAATTGATATTTATATTTAAATATCAATTAGTTGTGTTGTTTAGTAAGTTAGTTGTGTAAGTTTAGTTCTACGCTATTGAAGGGTACATTTTTTCATACAAAAATTAAAAAAAAAACTACCCTTCAATGGCGCAGAACTAATTGTTGTGTATGATGTTAGCTATCCATTCCGAAGAGGTCGATGGTGTTTTAAAATGAATCCTGTATATTGTCAAGTTAACCCTCATTCGTATAAAGTTTGTGTGATATGAACAGTGACGTGGGGGCTCACCGGTCGCTGCGGCAGCGGCGTCGCCGGCGCCACGTGCGGCCACATGCCGCCGTCCGCTGTCATCTCCACACCAACCACCTACAAATTTATACATTTTATTTTTATGGTTCTGTACCATAAGAGTTAAAAAAAGGAATCCTAGTAGGATCACTTTGTTGTGCGTCTATACGGGCATTATATGTATCACTATATATTTCCGGATATTTCCTATATTTGTAATGTAAGTTCTTGTCAAATTTTATTATTATCTGTGAAACAAAAGTACCTACTCGGTTTTAGTTTTTGTGCGATTCTTTATCTGTACTTTTGATCGTATTGACTTAGGCGAACGATTCTTCAAAGCTCTAAGACGTTGCAGACCTACAAAGGTTTTTTGAATATTGGTAAATTTCAGCTTGTTTCATTGTACCCGTTTATCTCCTACTCTTCCACCTCCCTACCTCCCCCAGTGGAGTCGCCGGAAAGATGTACTAGTCATTATCAATTATCACTGTAAATATGAAGATGATTTACCTTGTTTAAAAACAAATTGAAGAAATTTAACTGAGATGGAACGTTATGGACACATTTAGAAATAAATTAAAACCCACCTTTACACTAGAACTTTCTTTTTCAGCTTCTATTATTTCTTCTGGTGTCGGCGAATATTCTCGTAGCGCTTCTTCTAAAAGCTCTGGCGTAGTCTCTCTGGGTTTTGCCTCCATCTCAGATGTTATTTTTTCTTCGTTTATTAATTCTGCTGAAATCTTTCCTAACGAATTTGTTGCATCTATGTCTTTACTTGATAGACTTAAGTCTACATCGCTTTCTTTTTCTTTAATATCCTCTGTTACCTTAGTCATTTCAGTATCTAATAGTTCTTTAGAATTATGATCAAGTTTTTTATTTTCGTTTATCTCTCGATCAGATTCTTTGTTTACTACGTCTTCAATTTTATCTATAGTAAAATTTTCATCGATTTCTAAATCTTCTTTAGTTATGTCTTTAGATTCAATAGACTCAATTTCTTTCTCCGCCTCACTAGTAATTAAACAAGACTCTTTCGTTTCTGGCGAAGCTTCTTTTGTGTTTTCGGGTTCAGGAGTCTCTTCTTTCGCATCCTGATGTTCGCTAGTGACTATTTGGACCGGACCGGCATTTGATACAACACCACCGTTAGTGTATGGACGAATATTATCCAGCGCATCCTGCAAATATATTTCTTTATGATTCTCTATTGCAGGTAGTTGATTTATATTAGTAAAGAAAACAATAACTACACGAGGCGTATTGTTTTATTAACCTCCAAGCGTCATATCAACAACTAGTTCCTCTACATATGATGAAATGAAATAAAGTGCATATCAATAATAATTTCAAACAATACTGCCATGGAACTGTTACGGCAATAATTTTCTAGAATACAAAAAAAAGCAAACATTTACACAAAAATCTACATTACTCAACTTCTACTCACTATTATAAAAAGTAACCTAGGTTTTTATATTTTGATTTATAACTTGTAAGTAACAAGAAATACTTTATGTTTGGAAATTTTATACTTTTAGTATTTGT
The DNA here is from genome assembly GCA_017140195.1 of Eumaeus atala. NCBI lineage: Eukaryota > Metazoa > Arthropoda > Insecta > Lepidoptera > Lycaenidae > Eumaeus > Eumaeus atala. The sequence continues at coordinate 324,211 of JAFELO010010721.1, read as the reverse complement.
AGTCATTCGGTTAATTCTTTATTATTATTACACACTAAGATCACGATATACACTACTTTAGGTACAGTAATAACGTTTGCATTGTTTTAAATGTAAGATATGTACAACTGGAATGTTCTTTGTAATGTTAATAAAAAAATTATAGTAAGGGAAATACTTCAATACGGTTGTTATAAGGGTAGGCAAGGTAGCGGGCAACAGACAGATTGTCATGGCACGAGCAAGATAAATAAATGAATTGGAGACACTGAAAGCGAAAATAAACAAGATTGCGAATATGATTATTTATTAAACACGCAAATGAATAAAGTAATTGATTTTATATCGGACGGACAGAATGAAAGTGCGACAGCAGTTGATATATGTAACAGCATTATTTAAGAACAGAGGTATCTAAATAGAAATCTTTATGCATAGAAGAAACTGAAAAGGCGTAAATTATAAATGACGTGAAACACAATAAATGAAAAAAGGTAAAAACAACAGAATGGAACGAATACATCAAACCTATTGAATATTCGTACTGTACGTACTCCGAAGTTACCAATAATAAACAAACAAATATAATAAATAATAATAATAATCCTATTTTTTTCACGAATAATCATTAAAATGTTACAGTGAATAGCGAAATAACTACTTGAGAAATAAAAGCATGGAACACTATTTTTGGCTGCCTTGGCTTTTTCGTACTGATCGATTTTCAATCTATAGTGTACTCTACTAAAAATTTAGGATTCAAGAAAATGATTAAAGCACATCAGATATTCTTTATATATTTCGATTTCATTTTTTGGTTTTGCGGGAAATGCATTTATGCCATGCCATCGGTCCTGGTGGGATCCGATGGGGTACATGCCCATGATAATAGTTAAAGTACGTACTAATATACAATCTTTTTTACCAATTATTACAGGAAAAAAGATTTCTGTTGTTTCTACGGTTTAAATAAAGAGACACAAAATCCACAGCTCATGCAAGGACCTGTCGTTGCTGGTTTTGCGCGTAGCTCGTCTCCATCTGCTGTTGGAACTCCGCTACCAGCCCAGATATGGCCGAGACAACTGTCGGCCGACAATATATTTGTTAATCCAGTCATTTATCAATATGTATTATTAAGTTGAAGAATTGGAAATCGAAATAAATTCCCCCTGCTCCATCGACAAGAGACTCTCTCTAAATCTCTAAAGTGCATAATTTTGTAATTTTATAAAAAATTTGAATAAGCTCAAACTTCAATAGATTCTAGTACAGAAAATCCATCCTTGTTATGGTTTATTAGAGAATTTGTTTAAGAGTAAACTTGTTAATTCAATATTTGTGTATTTAACTCACTAAAGTGTTGAAAATCGTAATAAGTGGCGCCTGCTACATTATGAAGAGTCTTGTTACAATTTTTGTAGAGATTTTATAAAATTTTTGTAAAAGGACAAACCCAGTAGAATTTAGTAACGGAAAGCTATTTTATTAATTTTTTTTTCAATAGCATACCAACTTGTTCATCCGATAAGACTATCATATTTATGTATTATTGAATTACACATCCTGGCAGAATACACAGACAAGTAACGTCTACTCTGAAGCGCATGATTTTTGTATAAATTTTATAAAAGGTTTGTTGTTGAATACAGTTCTATGCTGGAAAAATAAAGTTATAGATGGGGAAAGCTATTCTCATTATAGTTTATGTTTCAGACCTCCTTTGCGCATATAGTTTGGTGTTTCATTTTTGGCTTTCGGCCAGTATTTGATTTAAGCAAATTTTATCAATACTTGCTTTAAGAATTCTTTTTATGTTATAGAAAGCTTTGTTTGAAAAAGGACAGCGTTTGTGAAACACGGACAACAGTTGTTTATTTTCAATCACAAGGCAATGAAATTAAATATCATAAATATATTTGTAACTGCGGAATACCCGTACATTCAATCAATCGCAATTTGGACACGGGCCAAAGATCTGTGTTGCTTTACTACATTTAGCTGAAAATTGTTTTCTGCCTTGATTTGCGACTGATTATGTAGATACTCTTAATAGAACATTAAATCCTATTCGTTTATAGATATTTGTGTCAAATTTAAAAAAAACTTTACAGTATCCAGCGCCGGGTAAAGCTCTGCTTGAGAGTCGAGAGCGAACTATTTATTTTGAAAAAAAAAAAAACGAACACTCAGGCCAGTGAGGCAAGGCGTTACAGCTGTACTGCGTTACTGTACCGGTATATATACATGATATAATTTTTCATAGAGACTTAACCACTGATCTTTAACTTTATTGAGAAAAGGAAACATTAATTAGATAACATTTGTCTCTAGATTTTTGCTTCTGTCTTACGAACTGGCGTATCACAGGAGGTTTTAGTGGTATATTTTTGTAGTGAGAATTAAGACTCCTACAGTTTGTGTCTTCTGGAACTTTGAAATTGTCACATATAGTTTATTTACTTATTATATTTTTATCTGGTCTGTTGGTAAATATTAGTGTGTTGTGAAAATTTGCTTATCTCTAAGATCTAGCAACAAATATCAAAACCACAATGTCGATTAGATTTCAATTTATTTTTAGGAAACATTAAAACTATTCTATTAATGTACATATTCAAATAATCCAAACCATAATTTCATTAGGGGAAAACCTGTACCACTAACACTAAACGCACAAGGCGTGCAATTCACTAGATGCGTCATGTCGGTGAGCAGAGATTTAAAATGATTGATATCTGTAGAAATAGAAACATTTCTAAAACTAAAAAAGGGAACATTTAGGGCCGGTTTCACCCGTTCTTATTGGGATTCTGGTTCGCTATTAGACATCACCGGCAAATAAACATTTCGTTTCACAGATTCCGGATGGACGTGACCGACAAATAAGTGTCGTATGTTCTGGAAAAGCAAAAAAGCGACTCTGTCGTTTCGTCAAAAAAGAAATTCATCGATTTTTACCGATTTGTTATTTTAATAGGTAATTATTTTTATATTAGTATTTAATTATATATTAATATTAATTACCGACGATAGAAACGTTCTTTTCCAGCGGTGCGCTTCTATATACTCAACGTTGTTTGTGGAGTAATATCCCAGGAAATTTGCGTTTAACGCCACCCGCTTGTGGAGTCGCGGTCGCATGCTATCGCTTTCCCGTGGCTTTGCCACTGTCGGAACAGCAGTAACACCACTGTGGTTTAGTGGGTAGTGGTAGCCTCTCCTTAGCACTCGAACATGAACACATTCCCCAGCGAAAAAAAAGCATATACCTAACTAAACATTACTTATGTGACGTACAACTAGAAACTTTAACAATGATCTGTGAAACCGGCCCTCGGTCTAGTTATGGTCAATTGTGCAAGTTTTCAACGATGGGATACGTCCCTGCTCACCGACACACAACTACCGACACCATGCCGCAAGCGCACCAAACACGTAAGGATACAAACAAGCTCGTAAATATCCGCAACAGTCTTAAGTTGTCGTTTGAAAATGTGGATCTTTCATTCGATAATGATAACATGGAAAAACTTTTAGCTGACTTCAAAACTATAAAAAATATATTTGTTGTTTACGATTAAATGATTCATTGCTTTAAAATTTGATAGATACCCATAAATTTGTTACATCAAGAACAACAAAAATCTCTAGAAGCTAATTCGATTGAATAGTGTTCGATCAATCAAAAATGGGTTCAAACACCATCAAAGGACCGTCAATTTTTTTTTAAGTTAACCTTAAAAGTAGAAAATAAATTTTGAAATGTAAATTTTCAAAGGCTGTAGAAAATATTTTTTGTTACAGACATATATTAAAATATTTTAAAGGAAAAGCTTAAAAAATGAAAACTATTAAAGAAAATGACAACTGTTTTAAACAGCTTTTATTTTTTTAATACTTTTCTTCCACTGCGTAATATACTTTCGTTTTCTAGACAATTTTACCGTTTTGGGTAATATCATTGCGTACATCCAAGTATTATCATTATCATTGCATACATCCAAGTATTATCATTATCGAATTGTACAACGTGTCGAAATACCGCGTCTCGCTGCGCTAGTTGGGCTATGATCCTCTGCATGGCTCGCTCGGTCTCCGCGAGGCGCGCCCTGAGCGCCGCCAGCTCGGCATCCTCTACACATCACCCAGAACGTCCGTCAAAAAACTACTCTTTAGGGATTCCACGCCTCTAAGATAAAAACCGGCTACCTTTGTAGGGACACCTTGTACGCCAGTCTGTACGCAGGTCAGGGAATCTTAAACGGTACTACCCAGTGATTGGGTGTTCGTTTGTTTGCTTTATGTTTCGTTTGTGTTCCAACACATTTAGTGAAATATGTACCAATATACATTGAAATCTTATCTTTCCTCTAGGTGAAACCTGGAATACCGGCTTTAACCACAAAATATGCACCAACTTATTAATATAAAACATTTATTCTAAGATCACTGCTGCTAATGCCAACAAAATACATCATTGAGAAAACCAACAGTAATCCTTCATTGACAAGGTGTTAAAAATATACCATAAGAACTGTAAAATAATTCTGAAGTGAACGGTGTGTTCTCTCTATCTATCTATCTATTTTATTCTTGAAAAGAAAATTGTTTAGACTGCGAAACATTTCGAAGCCCTACTTTGCTTTAATTTTTATGCAATAATACTAACAATATTATATAACACTCGACATAAGTCTAGCACCGTGGTCTAAAAGATTTCATAAAACTTTGAAAATATTTATGTGGAATAGAGGACTTGTATGTACATAGTCTGAAACGGCGCCAAAATTAAGTTTCCAAAATACTCCAATAAAGAGGAAGGCACTAAAAATGGGAGTCATAACTGGCCGGATTTGTTTGGATATCAAACTTAAATTTTTGCCTCTAAGTAAGCCAGTTTTGTTAACGATCGTAAGGGCAAATTTCCTGTCTACCAAAAACTAATAAAACATAATCCTTACTTACTAGTATCCGCCTCTTTGTGTCCTGCGTGTAACGAAATAGATGAATTTACATAGATCCACATTAGAAATTATGGAAATAATATAAATATCACCAAAACGAAGAAGGAAGAATAGGTGACAATTGATACAGAATGAAATAAGTAATATAATGTTTTCGGCAGACAATCTATGACAGATTTTGAAATTATACTTCTTTTGGTGCGTTAGCGAAACATGAACTTGAGCTTTCTTCTTCCTAAATGTACATAAGACTTACCAAGCTTGTCAGGCGAGCTCTTGGAGTCGTCTCTGAAGACGCGTCTTCTGAACTGCGGGTCCGGAGACAGGGGCTCGTAGGGGGCTCCGTTGCGTTTGAACAAGATCTACAAGTTATACCACATCACGCTTACCACTGTTGGACTATGTTGTACACATGCATACTGTAGTCTCTCTATTGATGACACTGTGACAGCTGATGCCTACGTTATGCCTACGACAATTATAGTATTTATCGTCAATGGGGCCATATTGGCCTAGAGATGAGGATAGTGTCTCTCTGATGTATAAGTTGACCGGCATATTATAAACGTAGATACGATTTATCTGAAGAACGTGACCTAGGATGTTAACGCATCCCTCTGGCTGTCATCCTGACATGAGATGCCAATTCTTACAGCTTGTAACAGATTTCAGTACCAAGTTACTATTTTCTTTTTTGGAGTGTATGAACAATTTTTTTTTTTCGGGATTCGGGATATTTTGTGATATCAGACTGCAATCTGAATCTGTGTAATTTTTAATGAAGTTCGACAATAATGTTTCAATCTGGAATAAATTGAAAGTATTTATTATTCCGATAAAAATCCAGTTCCATTGGGATAGATTCTTCAGATTCCATTGGGATAGGTTGAACCCGCATACAAATCTTAATGTATTGAGTGACCGAAACTAAAAATTAAATCACATTCTTATGCGTTTCCTTCTATACTTAGTACTTAATTAGAAATATTCTCCAACTGTCAACATAATTAGAAATATTCTCCAACTGTCAACATAATTAGAAATATTCTCCAACTGTCAACATAATTAGAAATATTCTCCAACTGTCAACATAATTTCTAAACAATAATCGTACAGTGAAGGTGAACTGTCAAACCTGTCCTTACCTTGCTGAGTGTGTAGACGAAGAAGACAATGATGCATATGGTGTAGATCGGCATGACGAAGCCCATGGAGGACTTGGGCGCTGCCACCGGCCCGCCCGGAGAGCCCAGCGGCGGCCTCATGCCGGGGATGGGTGGAGGCTGTTGAGTGGTCCAAATTAAAATTTAGCAAAACGCAGTTGCAATGTTGCATCGTGGCATGATTAGCACGACCGGGGCAGGAGGTACCTCCCGCTCGCCTTTGATACCGCCGCAAAGAAGACTTTCACGTATCGTGCGGTTTGTGACTTTTCACAGGTCCATTGAAAGGACGAGAATAGAAGGGCAGCACAGCGGTGTTATAGGCGACGTCGTTTTTG
>JAFELO010010721.1:281120-317191 GCA_017140195.1 Eumaeus atala | reverse complement strand
CAACAGATCTTATTTTACACTCACTTTCATGCGTATAGAACTCCACAGGTAGTCTTTTAAATATGAGTAAACGTCAATACGACCAACAGATCTTATTTTACACTCACTTTCATGCGTATAGAACTCCACAGGTAGTCTTTTAAATATGAGTAAACGTCAATACGATCAACAGATCTTATTTTACACTCACTTTCATGCGTATAGAACTCCACAGGTAGTCTTTTAAATATGAGTAAACGTCAATACGATCAACAGATCTTATTTTACACTCACTTTCATGCGTATAGAACTCCACAGGTAGTCTTTTTTACACTCACTTTCATGCGTATAGAACTCCACAGGTCGTCTTTTTTACACTCACTTTTATGCGTATAGAACTCCACAGGTAGTCTTTTTTACACTCACTTTCATGCGTATAGAACTCCACAGGCCGTCTTTTTTACACTCACTTTCATGCGTATAGAACTCCACAGGTAGTCTTTTTTACACTCACTTTCATGCGTATAGAACTCCACAGGTCGTCTTTTTTACACTCACTTTCATGCGTATAGAACTCCACAGGTAGTCTTTTTTACACTCACTTTCATGCGTATAGAACTCCACAGGTCGTCTTTTAAATATGAGTAAACGTCAATACGATCAACAGATCTTATTTTCAAACGCATCAACACTGTAAGAGTGAAACAATTGTCAATACATCACCGTGTTGCTCCCACGTGTGACACGCGGCACGAACATCGTACGTCGCGCTTGTTGGTGTGACTGATGACGCAACCAAACTAAATATTATCTGTGTTACTCTCGTACTTTTGTTTATCGGAGAAGAACCTTGCAGCCGAATTGGGCCGACCGGAGGTACTGCGGCTCATGTAATGTCGGCGCGACGTCCAACGGTCCCTTTTATACGCATGTACTATCCATGTTTTAAAATGGCGTGCGTGAGGTTGGTGTATTTCTATCTGTTTGGTACGATATTTTTAAGTGCGAAAATGAAACTGTGACCTGTCTCTTTCCAGTGTCCATATCGCGATTCTATAGAGCGACTGGGCCATGGTCACCTTATGCAAGACAGTCATGTCACTGGAGGCCGGCAAGTAAGGCAGAGAGGAGTCCCTAGGGCCGGTGTTGGTGCTTTTTCCCGTAAGGACACGGCCTGTCCCGAGGTGATTATGTTGCTAACAGATCTGGGTCACCTTTTTTATAGCATAAGGAGGCAAACTAGCAATCGGACCTTTCGATGACTACCAACGCCCATGAACATTCGCACGATTGTTACGCAGATGCGTTCCCCTCCCATCATCCTCCTCCCAATGCGACAGTGACGCTGTCACTCTACACCGGTATCAAACGATCCCCATCAGCAACCTCATCCCCCTAAGGCAGCTAAAGGCTTCCGTGAGGTTACAGTGGGGTAGGATTCTCCATTTAGGGAGCTAGCCGACAGCAATGGTTGATGTTTTTTTTTTCGGAGGGACCTACTATTGGTTGGCGGCGCTATTGCTCCCGCCCCTACAGTTCACTGTCAGTCTTATGGTTATCGATTAATGCTAGCGGATGCAGATCTGTCAGAAGGCTCAGCGTTCCACGCAAGACGAATTAAAAGTTGTCATCTCTAACGAATATTAAAGTGAAATTAAAAGCGCTTTGAAAAAGCGCACTGATGTATGCCATACCTATTTGCGCAAAAATCATTGAAAGGTCCAAAAAGAAAGACTGTAGAAATTAGAACGCTTTCAGAAGTCGGTCAAAAATGGAAATATTCCCATTTGAATTGGGTTGAATTACCGGCTTGTGTACCTAACAAACACATACCTCATTTACTAAAATTAAACAAGAAGTTTAATAATAGAAACCTATAGTCTCGGTGTATGCAAATCCACAAAGCCATTTCTTACCTCGTACAACACTTGTGGACGGTGGAACCAGCTGCCTGCCAGCTGGGAGGTCAGTCTTATTAAAGAATGATCTATTGACTTAACAGCCAAACAGTAATAAGCACAGAGAAACATTTGTGATCCAGTCTCAGGCTAGATTAGGATCATAACGTTATGAACAGTTTTATAATTAAAAGACATCTTATATATAAAATTATCGTGTCACAATGTGAGTTATCTTACACCACCGAAACGGCTTTACCGATTTTTACCAAATTTTATATGTGTATTCAGTAGGTCTCAGAATCGGTACTGTCTACTTTTCATATCCCTTTTGTTCACTCAACTCAACAAAACAACGTTTGCCGGGTCAGCTAGTACGATACATAATTAATAGATTGCCATAGTACCTATATCGTCGTATATACGTCTTAAGGACTTCAAGAAAAGATCACATCTTATTTTGATTGTCTATGGCCGGCGAGAGTCACTGTGCAACGACCATTTGCCCTCTACCACAAATAAAAGGAGACTCACATTTCGATCCATAGTTTTACACCCACATACACACAACATGACAGTTTAGAATAAACGTATTTTCCGATGGTCTACAATTGACCACGCACGTAATGGCGGCTGGTGAGAGACATGGCGGATATGCAACTGGACAAATTTATGCCGCAGTGGTTTTATCGTTCCCTGTTCGTATATTGCGACACGTTTATCCTGTATCGGTGTATTAAGCTAGAATGTATTTTTAGTTTACTTTTTTTTTATAGTACAAACGGGCAAACGAGCAATGGGAGCCTCTCAATGACTACCGACGCCTATGAACATGCGCATGAATAGCATGTCGATGCGTTGCAATGTGTCACGGGCTGCTAACAAACCGCACGAAACGCGACACCGAAGATGTAGTGACATCTTACCGATCATGATAACGAAGCCACTCCGACTTCGGTATCATGTGAGCGAGAGGTACCTTACCGGTGGTGCCGACCCAATTCCGCTGCAATGAAGTATGGATATATATCCTTATAAAACAATATTTAAATAAAATATAATAATAAAAATGCGAGTAATATCGTTTGAACATTTCACGTTCAGCGTAACGCTTTACTTTCGCTCTTACACGCACACGCACACAGACACACACACACACGCACATAGCCACACACACACACACACAGAGAAAGAGAGAGAAAGAGAGAGAGAGAGACACACACACACTCACACACACACGCGCACACACACACGCACACACACACACACATTCAAGGAATAGTGTAAACTCGGCCGCGTGTCAGACTTCGGAGCTCAGACACACAGTTTTTTAATAAAATGTATATGTAGCTTTTTAATTAAATCTCGATTGGAAACACGAAAAGAAAGCCAATGCAAATAGACTAAAGGAAGCTACGACAAAGTGACTGATGGTGATGGTAAATTAAGAAAAGACAGAAAGGGACACCGAAAATGCAAGTTTGGCATCGCACCGGCACAATGCGCCGACCTAGACACAGTGCACGGAAATAGACTCATGCGCATTTTCATTCAGACGTTATAGCTTAGTGTGCGCGTGTGCAATTACTTACGACCACATCACGACTTTTATCAATCACTTTCAGCAAACACGTTCCCAGACACGACGCCGCACACCCGGTACAGGAACAAGTAGACGTCCCTGGAGACAGAGGCGAAACATGCGGAGGGGGGGTCGGTCTCTCTTACGACCCGAAACCTAGTCTCGTCGCCAGACAGCACCCATAGCAATCAGATTATTATTATTGGCCTTCTCTTCATCACAGCATAAGTATAGGTCCGCAAAGGAGATAAAACATATGAAGGAATAAAATGACATCAGGTCCAACAAGTGGCTGGTATTTACACCCTAATGAACATGATTCTAAAGTGAAAGCTGATACAAGAAGGGCTGTTAAGTGTTTTCATTTTATTCCATTACTTATGGGCTTTTTATGGTATATAGGAACAAACGAGTCGTCTAAGAGTTTTGATTACTACCACCATTCATAAACATCCGCATAATTGTGATGCATGCTTGTATAATGTAAAATCGCTTCCTCAATTGAGATGCCCCCTTTATCAGCTATTGGTGTATAAATACACATTAACCCTCCTATCTGAGAGCTGGGCTCAGGATGGATGCCTGACCTCACTGAACGGTCCCGTCGTCGGAGGGGGCTGGTCTGGGTTGTCGTATCAGTCTCCCTTTTGGAGGAGTCCGGTTCCGTCTTTGGGACTGTCTAGTCGCTGTTGCTGACATATCCGGGCCACATCAGTTTTAGCAGCCGATGGCACCCGCGGGGCTTTAGTAAGCATTCAGTTCATCCACGAGTCCCACACACACCATCGGATTCCGTGCGAAAAAAAAATAACATAATGTTAACCCTCAGTGATAATGGAGTTGCCAGCCCAATGGTGGGAAAAAGCAATGCACTGTATTGAGAATATTAACTGGCATTTACTTATTACAATTTTGCTATAATACTTTTACGGATTCTGTCGCGGTATATTTAATTATTTAGATAGTTAAATAATTAAATACACCACGATAAAATCCGTAAAGGTAGTTTTATTGTGACGAGTGAAATCTTACGTGTAATTTCCCCATTCCAATTTCGTAACTGCGAAGGATAGTATTCGTAATTGATGCGTGCTGTGTGAATTCCTAAAATACTCTTGTTGAATATTAGCCAACCACATGTACTCGATGCGAAAACAATTCGATGTGTTTTACGTGTCGTGTAATTATTACAAGGCTATCAATTGAACTATATTTTATAGATTGTTATATTCAACGGACTAAGTACAGAGTGATGAGTTGTAAAATGCCACAGACCCCGGGCCTGTGTAGGGCCAGTCGGAGGAGTGACAACGTTCAACTGTCGACTTTGGTCATTTCAAGGGGCTCCATTCGAAGTACTTAGCCCAGGCTACCACTGTATGATAATAGGTTGTCATTATTTCACACTGTGAGAAAGATCCCATCCGAGGAATCGCCACGGGCTCCCTGCCAGGTAGTTATCCTATTGATTGGACCCCGTACTAGCTTCTCTGAGTACAACTTATTTGTCAGTCTGTGCACACACTAAATGAAAGTTCAGATTTAGTTAAAACTAATGTCAAGGTCTGTTTTCTCCCACATCAGTCCTGAAAAGTGAAGTTTTAATGTACAGGCAAATCAGAAATGGGGTCACTTGATAGTCGGACGCCCACAGACAGAACCAGGTAACGCTAAGGAAACCAACACGCTGCGTGTTTGCGGCGGTTTATGGGCGTCTGTTGGTAGTCATCAAAATGTTCCGACTGCTTGCTCAATAAACTATATAAAAACGTTAGCTACGTACAGACGGTATTTCCGGCGATGTGAAAACGCTATCAAAATAACGATTTCCGTAAAAAATAAGCGAAGTCGATGGCGACAGCTAGTCACGTACATAAATAACTAAACACACACACGTATTACAATGACAACACGGTCGAGGTCCAAAAATAATGAGAATGACATCATGTGAGTTACATTCGAAATAGGCGCGTTAGGACATGAGCGGAGGGCGTTTTAATAGCCCATCTTGTTATTGTCAAACTGTCAATGCCAAAATGAACATTCCAAACTACACTGATGTTATAAAGCTGAAGAGTTTGATTTGTTGTTGTTTTGATATGAGACGAGAAAGGCTTTGGCTATGTACTGTTAGGAGCTATACAAAATAGGAGCAGTGTGTGCGGATTAAGCCGATGACACTGCGGAGCGCAACATACTTTGGAATAGGTTTACTCAACCTTGTAGCCCTACTAACTGTTACGTGACATCTAACACGTAGATGCCTAACTTAATATTTATTAATCCTGTACCGCGTTGTAAGGCGCAGCGTGTATATGCAACGTATCGTTAGTGTATAGCATTGTACCTATAGCAATAACCTGAATTATTTATGCAACCGTTCCTGGCATAATCTACCATGACACACATACACACGCCGCACTCTGCAATCCGCCTCTCTAAGCCGAATGCCGATATTCCTTCGCTGTGCGTATCACATCCAACAATTGATTAAATAAGGTTTCGAGTAAGAACTTGAATTTCAGATTGCGTCTTTATGTGCTGCCCTAATATTAAACAGGCAGTTTTCGTTAGATCAGCTATAAAGATGTTATGTTGTTGGCATAGACTACAACTTCTTAAGTGACTATGGCAAGATCAGTTTGTCCTAGGCCTGTTAATCGGCTAGGTAAATCTGAGGAGATTATTATAAAAGATAGGAATGAGAGTGAGCCTTGCATAAAGTATAAATGTACAAAAAGTCCAGTAGGTTATTTTCACGTAATATCCATTAGAAATAAATATCACACAACACACATGCATTAATGTCTTATTAGTCTGTAACGTATTTTGTTTATTAAAAGGAATTTTATAAATTTAAAAGTAATACACGCGTATAATACAATTAACATATTTTTCGAGACTCGGTTCAAATACATCCACTTTGCCACCGTATATATCGTCGCATTTCGTGCGATAATGAGTATCCGCGAAACAAATGGAGGGCAGGCAACACATCTGCTTAACAATTATGCGGATTTTTTAAGCGCCGGCAGTCATCGGAAGGCTGCGACTGAACCTTTATACTATAAAAGAGTGATGAAGAGAAAACGCTCATATCCTATCACTCGCTCTAGGCACGCCAACGCATCATACCGCGCATTTACAGTTAGGCCTTCAGAGGGCAGACGAACCGCTTCTAGTACGATTCGCTTTTAGGTGACAAACGACAATTTAGGATAAAATATTTGACAATTTAGGATAAAATGTTTTTAACATATAAATAAATAATCGCCGGTTGTTAAGCCAAGGCGAACATGATGTAATGTCAGTAAACACCAGGGCAAAGTGGTAGTCTCCTTGTAAATGGCGTATAAGCGCTGTCTTTAAGGGATCTTCAAGAACTTTTAAAGGATTGTCGTCCTATAAACACTAAAGCAGAAGAGACCCTTTTACTGTGTATATACACAGTGTCTTTAAAGGGATCTTTAAGAAACTTTAAAGGATTGTCCTCGTCCTTTGGCTGGCTCCTGTGGTATGAAAGAAATCTCCGGTGATTGTGATGTTGACAATCACTTACAAGCGGTCAATTCGTCGCCGATGCGCATGCTCAACCATGTAGCTAATACGTAAAGATCTGCTTTACGTATCGGCTTCATGTCCCAGGTCGGACCAAAAACTGTTATTAGGATTATTAATAACAGTCCGAATTTAGGAAGTCCGTGGCGTTACAGCTCCGTGCCCCGGAGAGCACGTTACAGCTCCGTGCCCCGGAGAGCACGTTACAGCTCCGTGCCCCGGAGAGCACGTTACAGCTCCGTGCCCCGTAGAGCACGTTACAGCTCCGTGCCCCGGAGAGCACGTTAACCATTACCAGGTATTGGTGATTGTGAAAGAGTGTAGAATTATACAGTGATGAATATTACTCGTTAACTGGTAGTGTGTTATTCACACAAATATACTCACAATTAGTCATTAGCCAGCGAAGCCCCAAAAGTTAATTTCAAAATTATCATGAAGGTTTCACCAATTGACCAATTACGCCATTGTAACTGACAATATTGCCGCGCTAGTGAACTAAACCGACACTAGTCAAAACATTCCACGTGCCTGTTCTGCAGGAACAACATAAATCTGTATTTACACTAACACACCCATGTGTAGTTCTGAGACTTGTATGTAGAAGTGACAATTCTGACATCTGTCATTAAGTTGTCAAGTTATGTGAAGATTGCAACAACGCCAGTGATGTAACAAGGCAAAACGCCACGGACTTGGGCCGCTCGGGATTCTAAATCTCGGGTTCCTTAGAAAACCGACTTAGTCGTCGGATGGATCCGACCGAGAGGTGCCGATATTCCGTTGATGTTTGTGATTTTTGGAGCAGTTTGGAGAGGAGGGCAGCACGTCTGCAAAACAATAATGCTAGTTTCCTCCCATCTACTTTTTAAAAAAAAGTTAATAGGAAAAACAGAAAAAGCTGCTACAAAAATAGATACTCTAAATAACCGTATATTCGTCGACAGTCTTGTAAACATTGCCCATGTTTGGGATGTTTTGTTAGCTACTACAGAGGCAGAGATACAATACCTTCATGATAATTTCCCGTTGAAACTAGTGGCATCAGCGTAACGTCAATTTGTTGATACCACTGACCTCTATATCCAGTTCGTAGTACACAGATAGTGGTGAGCGTACCCTGAGATGCGGCGGCAGCGCGACGGGCTTCGAGGGCGCGGGAGCTCCTGGCGGGATGGCGCGGCCCCTCTCCCGCATCGCCGGGTGTGGACCCATACGGATAGGTGGCCTCTCCTGTTTGACGACTGCAAAAAAAAGCATATTCAATGAGATACTTAGATAAATACTGACGCCCATAAACATTAGCATAATTGTTGTTTGCAATCCTTCCCACTGGAGCCACTGAAAATCCGCGACATATCAGAATTACATGTAATATATATATATCAAATGTTGTGTGGCTATCTCTATTGATTACAGTGATATTGTATATTTTATTCGTTAGTAAAGTTATAAATCCAAGTTATTGTAGTCAATAAAAATCTTTCTTTCTTTCTTTCCCCAAAATAAGCTACTAGGAACTCACAAATAGCACGGAGCGCGAAAGCATAACAGTCCCCTTAAAACATTACCATGTGTTCGAAAAGTACCTCCCTGGACGTGCCCGTCCAATGAGCTTGCAATGTAGCACAAATTGCTAAGGGAGTACCTACAAGTTAGATGCGTGTTGCAAATTAAACCAAACTTAATATAAATAACTTTTAAAATTTCATATGATACTATAAAATAGGTCATACGAACAATGATTACGAACTGAGACAAGAGATTATAACATACAACGAGACGCGTCCGTCTCAGAGTCAAGCGTCAAATGCGCAGGCGCTCCGACTGCTCTTAATTTGTTTATGGAGTCTGTAATGACGTTTTTGTAAGGCCAACTATTGTTTGTTCACATCTCATCGAGCATTTCACCCGGTAATCTTAGTGGTTCGCCATACAACGCTTGTGCCGCGGAGATGTCCGTTTTGTTTTTTGTAGCGGCCTCTGAGACTGGCGCGTCGCGCCGTGTTATACAATGATCATATAATTGGACTATTTTGTAACTTTATCCCTCTTTACTTAACAAGAGGCCACTAAAGTCTTCCCTAGTCCGATGAACTGTTATGCCAAATGCCCACAGTAATAGGTCCCTCTCTAGCAGTATATGCGTCTCTTCACATTTTTTGGGTACGGAAGACAAACGAAAGGTGGTGAACCTCAAGGCAAGACGCTAATCGCATATAATAAACATACAACGACAATAAAGCAACCTCGTGTTATAAGCAACGGTAAAAACCATCTTCAAATAGAGTAAAAACTATTGTGGGTTAATCCAGAAAATATATATTTTATTTACACATTATGTTAGTGGCATTAATTTAAAGCTTGAGACATGCTTTTAAGCTCGTAATTTGTTCGATTGTTATGTTAGATGCTAATGTCGACAATAAAGTTTACGACAATGCGGTATACCACGTATGCTGACCGAAATATTAATATAATAATAAATTGTTTATATTCTTCCACAAATTACAAGGGTGATAAATACAGGAAAATATTAGTGGAGGACCGGATTCTAATCTAGGTTATGGTCTTGGGCTCCAAGCTTCCGTCGAGTGATATAGTGACCGTTGAGTTTGTTTCGCCCGTTCATGTGAGGATAGCGTTATTGTAGAAACGTGAACTAGTGGAGACATTCGTAGAACCCATTTTGATTTTATAACGCTACGAAACAAATTAAGTTCTTTTTTATATAGAATAGGGGGGCAAACGAGAAATCGGAGCCTTTTTACGACTACGAACGCCCATGAACATCCACATAATTACTATGTCGATGCGTTGCCCACCTTTCCCCTCCCCCAAGGGGCCACCGGTTACTCACAAACCGCACGAAACACGACAATGAAGATGTCACTTCACGGCGGTATTATGTGAGCGTGAGGTACCTCCCCGGTCGTGCCGGCCTAATTCCGTTGCATAGGAGGATGTAGTGTCATGCACTATGCATGGCACTACCTCCTCCCAGCGAGATGGATATCATTTAATAGGTGTTTGTAAATGGTATGAAGGCTTTTTGATTATGCTATAATACCTTCTATCTATTCTATCCAACATCAAATCTTAACGCCAGCCTAATAGGGTAGGCAGAAAGAGATATTTACTTATAAAGTGTTAAAAATTGTGTCCAATCCGCTCTCTGACTTTTAAACGACTGAGGAGAAAATTGTAACGACATCCCACAAAATATATGTCTTGTCAAAAAAAAATTCACTCCTCTCATTATATGTATAGAGAGATACGAGGTTTGATTGATAACTGATTGAAACAACGAACTTAAAAAAAAGGTAGGCAAACAAAATTTATTACATATATTTTATCATCTATTCGAAAATAGAACGCCAAACTTGTATTTATTCGAACAGATAGAATTTGTGCGAGGGGACTTAGAACTTTCTCTTCTGTAAATTTTCTCAACAATGGAAAGAAACGAAATTCTTGCGGTGATAAAGTTTTACGTAAAAGGGAAAACAGCAACCCAGATTAAAGTCAAGCTGGATAGTATTTTACGAAACACTGCTACTGCATTGAGTACAATTCACACCGGGGTAACCGTTTTTAAACGTGGGAGACAGAGCTGCGAAGACGCCAACAGGTCTGGCCGTCCAAATGAGGTCACGAATCCGGATATGATCGAAAAGATTCAAAAAATCGTTTCGAATGGTCGGCGCTTAAAGTTGCGGCAGAAAATAGAGATGATTTCCTCTGAACGCGTTTTTAAGATTCTACACCAACATTTGCGACAGGTGCCGCGTTTGCTCACTGTTAACCAAAAGCAACAACGAGTGGACGACGCGCGGGAGTGTTTGTCGTTGTCTAAGCGTGATACTAAATAGTTTTTGCTGCATTATGTGACAGTAGATGAAACATGGATACATCACTATAGTTCGGGAACAAAAAAACAATCTAAGCAGTGGATTGAGAGCGGAATACCTGCTCCAAAGAAAGCAAGAACGGTTTTGTCGGCCGGCAAAGTGATGGCGACTGTTTTTTGGGCTGCTCTAGGGATTATTTGCAAAGAGGAAAAACAATAAGTGGAGAGTGTTATGCAAGCTTACTGCAGAAATTTTGTTAAGAAATCCGAATGAAACGGCCTCATTTAGCCAAAAAGAAAGTTTTATTTCACCACAACGCACCTATGCTCTCGTCAAAGGTTATAGTTGCCAAACTCCATGAATTTCGGTTCGAATTGTTACCGTATCCCCCAATTCCCCAGATCTAGTCCGGTACGACTTCTACTTATACTTCCTGAATCTCAGGAAATGGTTAGGTGGCCGAAAATTTTCATCAAATGACGAAGTCATTGTCGCCGTAGACGAGTATTTTGAGGGCTTAGAGAAAACACTATCAAACTGGTCTAACGGCATTGGTCGGTCCCTTTTTCAACCCCAACCCTATTCTCGTCGCGAGGCAAATTCATTGCAATCCGACGATGTTGTGTTCGGATTCTCTTCGCTTCCACAGCATAAGTCCAGGTCCGAAAACATAATCTCGGAATAAAACGTCCTTAACGTACGAACGGACAGACGGATATGACAAAATCATAACCGTACAGTTTTTTCTCATTTGACTACCGAACTCTAAAAAGGCTCATTTGATCTAATTTACTACGGCAAGTTCGTTTATTACCATAACGTAACTGATTTCGTCAGTATCGACATGAATAAGCCAATTCATGGTACAAGGCTTTGCTTGATTAATTTGACGGATCAACCATCGTTATATGGGTGATGTCTATTAATCCATTCGCATTTACTGTAATAAGTCAAATGGAAAGGAAACATCACCTTCGTGGGCCGTTTCGTCCCACTATCGCAGCCGAAGGTTAACATGTCAATTTCATTATATGCTTGACAAATGCCTGTTACTAGTGCTATTGTTAAAAGTCAGTATTAATGATACGCAATGTAAAAGCCTCTAATCTTCATCTCGTAGTTCGTACATCTATAAAAATGGCTTACCCCATGAAAGGATAATCCTACTATCATTATAAATACCTTACATAGATACAGTACAGCAACTGTAGAAAACATCTAGTTGCCATCAAATTTCTCTCTAATGTTCCACGAAACTCACCTCACGAAAAGTGACAGATAAGTGTCACTTTACTGCGGTATCTCCCCGGTCACTCCTACCTAATTTGGCTGTAACATTTAAATGGCTAGGACTTTACTATAGGCTTAATATGTATTAGGCTCATCCATGCCAAAGTGTTCATATGTTGTAGTCGTATTATATAAATCGCCATATTACATTACGGCTAGCCACTTTAAGGAACAGAGACGTTTGATTTAACGATAACGATTAGCCGGGTCGACATTGCGAGTCGTTCTTCAATATGGCGGCTGACGTTTAGCCTCATTAAATATTTTGATTTTAGGCAGCTGATCGATACAAGCATATTATAAATTAGGCCAAGTGTTTCGAGTGCAAATAAAAAAATAACCTAACCACGACGCCTTAGTCGGGAGCTACGTTCCCGCCCAAACCTTCGAACCTACCTGGGCATAGTTTTTTTATTTCTCAGTATTCGATACACCATCGTTCTTGTCATATTAGCGTTGCTTAAAATTAGCAACTAAACAACAAACTGTGTCAAGGAGGCGAACAATGATCCATTTAAATTCAATATGGCTAGTCTTTTTAAATAACGTATAAAGCCGAACAATTTCTGGCGGAATTTCTCTCAGCCGTATTCAATCCGGCTAAACGTTGGCCCGTCACATAAGGATACAGCCTTGTTTCTGAAAATGGCGATGGCGAAGATGTCGTGAAATACGGCGATTTAAACAATCCGAATGTATATTTTTGTTATTCTTTCACACAAATCCTCACAAGGTATTTAGAAGAAATTAGGCTCATAGCTTACAATTTGGAATAACATAAAATTACTTTCTATCCCGAAATTGAAAATGTTTCCTGACGGGTAAATTTTACGGATGCACAAGCGGGTCACCTTTAGTGATGAAAGCGGTTATGTGGTCAAATGAATTTTTACCTACATGTTTTAACCCGTAAGAGGCAAACAACAGATAATCTACTGGCAAGTGTGTAACGAGTTTAGACGCATGCGAATTCGACTTGCAAACCCGCAAATAAATTTTCGAGAAGACCATATGCGGGTGCCGCCTTATCTTTCCACACAATACAGAACGTAACAAACAAAATAGTTAAATGTGTGGTCTAGCTCTAATGCTGTAGCGGTTCTGCTGAAAACACATTTTACATCATTGAGCATTTTTATTTACATTTTATTTTGAATTTTGTCACTCTACAATTTATTGTTTTACTTTCAAATATATAGAACTAGCTGTATGACGTGGTTCCACTTGTTCATACATACTTTTGAACTTCTCTCTAACCTCGACAGGAATTAAATTTTAAACGATCCTCTCTTAGGCTGATTTTAGTTTCCCGCCGACGGCGCTGATGGCCGAGATATATGAACTGTTAGGAAGTGGTGTTTGGTCACCAAAAAACGTGACGTTGTCATAGCTGCGATGCTTTTCCATAAACACAGACACAAGGCTTTAAATTACCTTTATATTATAGCTCTCATTTATATATTTTTGATCACCTTATTTATTATACTTAATCTTAGAAGTTCCCTTTAATAGCAAGTATGTGAGTTTGACCAAGTAAAAACTTTTTTGCACTGGGTATACCTATTTGTAATGCGAAAGCCATATTACAATAATCCTCGGTCGCAAGAGTGTAATATTGTATTTGAATTAAGTAGATAGCGTTATTGTAATTCCCGCTCAGCCTATCGATTACACCATCGTATCAGCTCGTCAATTACATTACCTAAATTGTATAAGCATGTATGAGAACCCAAGGTCCCGTATCAGCAAGGCGCTTGAACAAACAAACAGTTTTTAATACCAGATGGTATCACAAGTTGAACGGGATCTTTTCATCCAATCTCATCGATATACAAGTCTTTACCCTCAACTACGCCCCTGGCCGCCATTAAATCTCTATCGTCGTCACATCATCACCCGCTACTTAGTTTCTCACACGAACTATTATCAGCCAACACTGGTCTGCTTTGATTGTTATTGGCCGACCGGCTGGCTCAGTTGTTAACGGGGCGGTCACTCCACGTGTTACGCTAGAGGTCGCGGGTTCGAATCCCGTCTAGGTCATGGATATTTATATATATATATTTCTAGAATAAAAATCTTAAAAAATATAAAATTTATTAAATGTACGAAAATATTAAGTATATTTCCGTTGACTGTAACAGAAGTCTTTACGTAGTCCTGTGACTAGACTAACGTGGTGTGATATGTCCACAGATATTAATATTATTATTGGATATTGATGTCTTAAGTTTACGCGAATGTTACTCATTACAA
The DNA here is from genome assembly GCA_017140195.1 of Eumaeus atala. Classification (NCBI taxonomy): domain Eukaryota; kingdom Metazoa; phylum Arthropoda; class Insecta; order Lepidoptera; family Lycaenidae; genus Eumaeus; species Eumaeus atala. Next base: position 302,777 of record JAFELO010010721.1, on the reverse strand, counting down.
TAAAACTACTTTTACGGAATCTATCGCGGTTTATTTAATTATTCAACTAGCCCCACGTCCACCCGTGACATGGTAGCTGTAAAGCTTCCGAAACGTCGGGCTACTTAAATAATTACATAAACCACGATAAAATCCGTAAAGATAGTTTTATTGTAATGTGGATTTTACATCTTGAGAATTGACTTTCAGCCACAAGGTAAGAAAATAAAACATCTAGTAAGAGGATTCTGCTACAATACAGCATGGCACTAGCCACGCAGTATTGTAGCGGAATTGGGCCTGCACGACCGGGGAGGTTAAATGACCCCGCTATGAAATGAGAGCTTCGCTGTCACGTTTCTTGCGGTTTGTGAGTAGGCGGTGGCCTATTGGAGGGGAGCACGAAAGGAGGACAACGCATTTGCATAACTAATATGCGGATGTTTATGGGCATCTATAGTTACTAAAAGGCTCCGACAACTCGTCGGTCCCCCTGTAATTTAAAAAGAAAGTTAAATAGTGTGAAGCAGTGATCAGGTACCTAATAGAGCGTAACCTTCTCCCGCGTTTAGGTTCCTTACGCACCTTTCCCTTCGGAATGCCCCGGTCATGATCTTCTCCATGAGCCAAGCGTTCACCTCAATGCCATTTAAGCAACCGCGCGCGAGCTGCCCTCGACGTCAGATTCGGGGAGTCGGTCCCTCTGACCATGATAATAATAGTTAAATTAGCTGTTACAAACACTTTCATATGGAGATGCATCTCTCTTAACCGCTGGAGGGAGGGAGGTCGATGCGTCTGTGAGCCCCAAACGTAGTCTCATCGCCAGACGAACACTCATAGCAATCCGTTGAAGCTGAGGTCCTCCCTTCGCTTCCACGGCATAAGTTCAGGTCCGAATAAATAACTTCAAAATCATGTTCGTTCTTGAGAAGTAAGACGATTCCGTACGTATGTTGACCACCTATGCCGTATCATTAATGTCAAGCAAAGTAAGTCTGCATATAGATACTTAGGTAACAAAGTAACTCTGCACATAGATACTTAGGTAACAAAGTAACTCTGCACATAGGTATTTAGGTAACAAAGAAAACTTAGTAGGTGACAAATTTGTCGGCAGTATATGAATTTAAATATTAGTTTACCAATGACTATCCACTTCGTTCTAGTAGTGCGTTCTAGTGTCTGGATAGTAAACAGTTTATAAACTACAAGAATACAGTACATGAAGTAAAATCTATACCAATAATATAAAGCTGAAGGGTTTTATTGTAAGAACGAGCTATTCTCGAGAAATACAGGCACGAAATGAAAAAATATTTTTGTGTTGAATAATCCATATATCTAGGAAGGCCTTAGGCTGTATACTATGACGCTACGACTAATAGGACGGAGCTACGCCGGTGAGCCGTGGAGTGATGCTAGCATGAAAGAAATGGATTCGTGAGAGTGAACGAGCTAAATTTCATTTAGTTTTTTTTTTTCGAAAACACATTCAAAAGAATAATAGAAAAAGATAGTCTAGTCCGTAACTATCGAAGACTTGTTTCTATTATTGTTGAAGGGAACGAAAAACGACAGACCCCCTGTCTTCCTGCAGAAACGAAGTCCAGAGAAGTAGTGGAGTACTTTCTCACGCCCGAGTCGGATATGTGCCTCTGTATAAAAACTATTCAGGTGAAGCAAGAAAAATTTTGCTTCATTTTAAATGGTATTATCTATATTATAACAAAGTACAATTAAACGTCAATAAACCTGTCGTGTCATGTCCGACGCGCGACTGGAGTTTACTCGGACGAACATGATTCTGAAGGGTTTTGAAAAGGCGTAAGCGACGGCTGCGTGGTAATGCGATATGCTAGTGTTACGCTTGACCGGTTACTATTCACAGAACTTTATCACTGGGCGCCCTAAATTATATCTTACAGAGTAAACTACAACATAACCTAATACATTTTTTAACAACAATCAAGAGAAACCAGAGCCAGCTGATCTGGAGACTTCCAGGCCCATTAACATCCGCCTATTAAGATGCCTTGCCCCCGTTCGTAATGGTCCACCGGCTACTCACAAACCGTGCGAAACTCCACAGTACGGCTATCATTTTTAATCTTGTGCGCGAGAGGTACTGCCCGGGTCGAACTGGCCCAATTCGGCAGCATCTACCTCTCACTGACAATAATGAAAGGATGTCCTAGAAACTATCACGGTCACTTTCTAGACTGTTCCACGTTAGCGACACAGCGGTGAGTGTGTGGACATTTCACTTAGAACGTTTAGGAATTGTTAGCGTGCCGACGAGGATAATGTGAAAAAATTATACGCGTCCCACTGGAATCGGTACCGTTCGACGTGTGGTACAAGTGACGAGAGTACGGATGATCATACTACAAGGTTTTTATAATTTGTTATTTTTTCTAATAAATGTCGATTAGAGCCATTTCGTCACTACCGACGAGGTTGTGAGCAAGTGTTTGTGGTGTTCATACTAAACCAGTATTTTCATAATATCTGTAATATATTATATGAATATTAATGAATAATTGCTTATGCATTTAGAAAATAGTGATTAAGCATTGATAGGATCATTTGAGAATGACCCGTTTATTATTTCATCGACATGGCATTGTGACGCATGCCATGTGCAGCTGGTAATAAAATGTCATTTTACTAGTACACGTAGCAGGTTCCTATTTTTATTCACGTATTACTATAATCTTTAAATCTTGACAAAGTTACTATTTTTATTATGTCCGCCCCTGATTCGCCCGTGAATAACAGGGGCCCAACTATACACGAGAACTTTCCTAAGGTATTGCTCTATCCATGGGTGAAAACATTGTGAAAGTATTCATTAGATTTTGGGAAATCTATCACAAACCGACTGACGGCTTTTGTGTGCTTTGTTGTATATATGATACGGGGACAACCGGCACTTCATCGCATAGTTACAATGACAAAGGAAGGGCCCTTTCTTCCTTCCCTCCAATGGGCCATTATGATCATACTTACAAGTATTAAGATATTATCCGGAGTCTTACAACTTGGCCCACAAAGCAAGTCAGTACAATGGGGCGTTAATACTTTTGTTCTTGTCGAGTTGAGGCCGCCGTGTCGCGAGGGTATGTGAAAGCGCTGTTTACATTTGCATCACAAGCTATTACGATTGACAAATATGTGATTTCACCAACATTTAGCCAATAAATCCAAATTTGAGCACATCGTAGCGCGGTGAAAGTTTTTTGTATACTCTGTTAATAGGTAAACTGAAAAAAAACCATGACGTGGAGCTATGTTCTATTCGCCCCAAAATTTCCTCAGCGTGTCTAAGTTTTCCGTCACTGACTTAGCCCCTTACGGATATCTCTGGATATGTAAAGAGGGATACGTGGATAGAATAGCGTAACAATGGGGGTAGCTGACAAAATACCACGGAATTCATTGATTTAGCTTTCTCATGTTCTTCTTTCTGCTTCAGACGGCCGATGAATTTGCCACAGACTTCAGGTTTTTTTCCATCCATGGGCGTCGGTAGTCATCAAAAGGCTCCGATTTCTCGTTTCCCCCTTATGCTATTTAAAAGAAATGTTGTAATCGAATGGATCGTAGATTTGGGGCTGCGCCCAACAAATCGGAGAGAAATGGGCCATAACATCTGCTTAATTACTATGCATACGTCCATGGGAGTCAGTAGTCATCAAAAGGCTAGGACTTCCCGTTTCCCTCCTTATACTGAAAAAAAAAGATCCAAGATTGAGAAAGATAAGTTAATCCATGGAGGAACCTTCATAAAATGACACACAACCTCGTGTTAAAACCCTACCGAAACGTCGGGAACAAACAAGCACATGACAAAACTGAACAACACAATCTTCTTCATACAACGATGCAATATTGTACACAAACATTACAAATTTAACTCTCTGTACCAAGGTTGGTATGTCAATAAAAAGCGAAAATCATTTTCGCAATATTTACGCTGTTACGTGCAGAGTTGCCATGTTCAACAAACACGTGATTTAAATGTGGCCAGGGTTAGCGGCTTTTGAACATGCCTAAACCTGTATACATGTCGCAGTCGGGTTGTCAAAATCGCCGTATTCTATTACCACTAGCCATTTTCAAAAAAAGCAGTTTTGTTTTGTAGCATCGATTAGCCGAATTGAATACGGCTAATTGAAATTCCTCTAGAAAGTGTTCGGCGTTATACATTATTCAATAAAGCTAGCCGTTTTAAAATAAAGTGAGTCATTATGTGCCACTTTGACAGGTTTCAGTAACACAATTTTAATACTTGACATGACGAAAGTAATAGCGTCGAATACAGAGAAATAAAAAAGTGTGCCCTAACCGGGTTCGAAGTTTTAGCTTAGGTTAGCCTTAGCATAATTTCGTACTTACATAAATCTCTATCACTGCCTAAAATCAAGATATTCAATTAGGCTAAACGTCCGCATATTGACTAACGTCTCGCAATAACAATCCGGCCAAAACAGCCCTGTTTTTGACGGCTAATCATACAATCTGACTACGACACACATGATATTGTTTGAACGCTACTCCAAGAGACTGCATAGGCATAGGACCGGGCACGAAAGTATAGCGCTGACTGATATTGTGGCGAAGTAGGAAATACGGTGTCGGAGGGGCGAGGGGGAAGAGACGCGGGAGTCACGTGGTTCGGACGGGAGTTATGATTGATTCTCCAGTCGTACACGTGCCCAACTAATACTGGAGGGGTTGTCACTCGGCGCTACAGCAACGTCCCGGGACCAGTACTCTAAATCCGGCGCTGCCTAATTGAGCCCAAAAATTATGATCTCTATATTCTCTATCAATACATATCCCACACGTCATACGGGCATACGGAACACTTTGGTGTCCACGGACGCCCAAACATATCCATATAATTCTTAATATTTGTGTCAACCTTCTACTCTCTGAAGGTCACCGGAAACTCACACGCTGTAGTCACTTGAAGGGGGTATAATGTAATCGAGAGTCGCGCTTCCCCAATTTGGGGCACTATTCCTTACCAAATGCATACAGGCTAGTGATATCTCTCTTTTCGTAAATACAATTTGGGGCACTATTCCTTACCAAATGCCTACAGGCTAGTGATATCTCTCTTTTCGTAAATACAATTTGGGGCACTGTTCCTTACCAAATGCCTACAGGCTAGTGATATCTCTCTTTTCGTAAATACAATTTAGGGCACTGTTCCTTACCAAATGCCTACAGGCTAGTGATATCTCTCTTTTCGTAAATACAAATATCATCATCCCGATGATGACGACGATCATGGTATTCATAAACCTTTTTCTTTTCGTAAGATTTTCTTAAAATCGTACCTAGTTACGGAGTAGATTTTTGGAGGTAGAGAGAAACTTTATACGAAAGCTGGGTTGTGCAAAGTCGATACGCACGTTTAAGATATAAATATTTTTGGTTTTTTTTTCTTGGATTTCTTCTATGGAACCCTTCATGTGCGAGTCCTTCTCGTTCATGGCCGGTTTTCAGTCTTTACCTGTATGTCATTGAGGCGATTGACGGAAGAAACCGCGTCTGCGTCCGGCTCAGATTGCTAGTCTCCGTATGGCCATAAGAAACAAATATTTTACTAGCTGTTGTGAAGCAACCGAAAAGTACTCGACGTTGTAATTTAACTACAACGCGATAAAATCGGTAAAAGTGGTTTTATTGTAATAAATTTCTGGGTAACATAAAACGTATGGTGATAAACAATATTCCACATGTTAATATTGGCGTTGAGTTTCCGCTGATAAACCTATCAATATACTTGGAAGTTGGAACTTAATTGTAACATTCATGGGAAAATTGACGTCATAAATTAAGCGATAGTGGTACAATGAGTCACGACTCCTAATTCTAAGCGTTAAAGAGTACTCAAAAAGCTTTCGTTTCCATTTTAGAATCCTCAACCGATTCCACATTGGTGTGTCGTCTATATGCCTATAGAGGTTAAATCGACTCAAATCTTAACTTTGCCAAGAATAAGTTCTATTCTTGTTTTTGCCAGGTTGGCCTAACTTCAAAATTTAAGTGCAACAACTAAACTCTTAAATATATCGAAAATATTTTGAATTAGTGATAGTTACCTGTCAAAAAAGGTATAGCTATACCTTTTTGTTTCTATTCCATTCAAAATTGTGGGAAATTACTATGTTAGACATGCAAACATTGTGTAATACTATTTAGGCTTTTGTTTTGACAACTACCGTCATCCATAGACATCCGAATTAACTGATATACAGATGTGTCGACCAGTTTTCCTGCTTCTCCCCATTGTTCTCACAAATCGCACGAAACGCGACAGCATAGCTGTACCATGTGAGCAACATGCACCTTTCCAATCGTACTGACCCAATTTGGCTGCAAAGCATGGCACTACCTCTTACTAAGAAAACCTACAATAAAAAATAAATACATATTATCATCATGAGGTAGGCCATAGGCATGTAGTGTAATAAATGAATTACAACACCCCCCAGTCTAGGGTGCTGGTCAACTATGAATTAATTATCCTAAACATCAATATTTAAAAGAGTCCACTTAGTAAATTGTAAGTAATGTGGGTAGTTTTTTAATTAGCTAAATATTTTGTACATGATAAAAAATAGTGTTAGTACATGTAGCGTAAATATTTTCCAAACATGTTAGGGAGGCAAGAAATGTGTCATGCTTAGAAATAACATAGTACTAACTGTCTGGAATATTCCATGAATTTGTGGCAAAGTGTGTACTTAGGCTGTAAATAGGTACACCGAAGTTATTTCTCAAACAAGAACTGTTGCTATTCTTCATTGCTTCCACAAGCAACTTCATTGTGTTGCCCACATTCTCTTTCTGTCGCACCAAACCGGCTATATCCACACCGCATGTATCATTAACTGTCTTCTGACATTCGATTGCAGCTTGTGGTGTCATATGGCCTATTGCAGAACTACAAAGCTCATTGACTAGTTCCAAAACAGCTACCTCGGGCTCAAAAATTACTTCACAGCATCCTAGTAAAAGATTTATACATGTATTGTTAAGTAAACATTCAAAAAGCCTAGAAGTAAGCATGTTCCACCACAGATTGTGATGTCTTGGTTTAAGTCTCTGGTCAGACTAATAATTGTCTTATCCATCCATCTTTCATCATGAATAGAGCCATTTATCATCAATAGAGACTAGCCAAGATATATGGCTGGCACTCCTTAGAACTTAGATAACTCCCAAATTTGTTCCAACATCCTGTGCATAAACATATGTAAATTCTAAATGACATAGTTTAAAATTTTAATAGATATTAGAATATAAATTTACACTTTGACAATATGAATTTGGATTTTGGCTGATGCGCTGACATATTTGGCCCCATTTAGCCTTCATACAGAGTTGAATGTAATGAAGAATACCATATGAGGTACATATATAAAGTGTAGTGAAGTAAAGTATATATTTAATATATAATTAACCTTATAAAAATGCCTTTGAAATCAAGATTTATTTTCTGATTTAATAATTTCTTTATTATTAATGTACTTAAAATATTTTAATAGCAGTTACAAAATATAAAAATTCTTAGCAAAAAAGGCAAACAGGTAGTGTTTCAGATGGTATTTCCTGGTACCTGCTTTTCAATTATACATATTTATTTTTATTATAATAACATTAAGGAAAACCAAATTTATTTCAATGATTAAAAGTGAGACAGGTACAACTTCTTTGTAAATAATAGTATTTTAGTTCCTCTAGTTAACTGTAACTTAATTAGTTGTAGTAATTAAAATACTATTATTTACAAAGAAAACATAAATAAATAATATTAAACTATCTGGAGTAGAGTTATGGTTAGTCAATGAAATAATAAATATAAATTGGAAAAAGAAAAGTTTTATTGCTAATTGTACCAGAGGAGTTTCTTTATAAATATTATTTTTACTGAATTACCTAAAAGTTGATCAGACCTCACTTTAATTACTTCATTACCAAAATCATATAAAATTTAGTATAATTTAAACTTAAAAATAATTTACATATAATTTTAATTACCCTAGAGAACAAAGTAACTACGCACTAGAAAATTAGATTTTATATATTTTAAATTATAATACAGAATATATATTTCTGTGCATTTCTGCAAATGATATACCCAAGTGCTTTAGTTTATATAAAATTTAAAGTGACTCAGAATATTATTTGCTGTATCGATTATTCATTGTTATCGTCCGTAATTGACTCTTACATAAGTATGACTACATTCCAATCAGATCTTTTGTAAACATAATGCTCAGAATCAACAACTGGACCAGGTAATATTTGCATAGCAATATCTCGTTCTTGAGAATCGCAAACACGATAAATATCCAGTACGGTAAGTTTTAAAATACTAGTGATTCGAAAGTGTTAAACGATAGATAGCGTTTAGATTATTATCATTCTAACAGCTGAAAATCTAGACGCGCAAAGTATTTTTAGGCTGATCACGAATAGGTCCAGCGATATTGACATTGAGCTAAAATTAAATATACCTATTTACCTGCCTCCCGGTCAAACTGGTTCGGTTTCAGCTGCTCCCGAGAGTGACCCACGATAAGCGGTGATAAAATCCTGGGCCATAGGACTGCAAAACACCCCACAACAATCACTAAAACGAACATAGTCTTTCGCGGCCCTAGCACCTCGTCGTTCGCCATGCTGTCGTTTAATACTCGTATCGTAATTCACGCACAAACCCAGACACACTCTACGGGAACATCATCGTGTGTGATAAAAATAAAGATTTCTGTTTTGTTCACGGCGGGAGCGGAGAAGTGCGAAAGTGCGCAATGACAGCTGTCAAACACTTTCCACCCCTCGTTTCGGGAGCGATCGTCTTGAGCTATCTTCAGTACGGGAGCGTTCAGGTTTAAAATCTTCACTTGTAGAACGCCGGCGGATTGAGCTGGCTTGATGTGACACAGCCGTATATAACAGTCAATCAGCTATGCCGACATCTTGCCTTCCCAGCCACCGGCTTGTAATGAAATCATCCAGTACTAAAGTTCATATATTGATAGTATGATTAGCGTTCGACGGGTGGACGGCGGCGCTCGCGGGCAGACCTCGGAACAATATGCCTGGGCGCGGAGGCGTCGCCGGCTATTAACCCTTCCCCACCGCGGCATGGTCTACACGCGCTCTGATGAATACCAATTAGACATTCAGTGTAGGTATTTGTCATTAGATGGAGCATAAAAAAGGTACTCCTTTACCTTCGATGAACATTTCCACTAGGCCATGTTGAATATTTTAAAACGCATTTGTTTTGTGTCCTAAGCTGAGTGAAGTGATTCTTTAAATTATCTTCGCTTGCTTAAAATTTAAGGATTGTTAAGCCCGTCATATTATTTTGATAATATTGTTAGTGGAACTAGTAGAATTGACTATGTTAATATGCGCTACTACATAATCTAATTGAAATTTATTTGTATACTGTCGGTAAAGGAAGAGGGAAATGTTTACCAAGAAAATATTCTGTGTGCGTGCTCTTTTATCTATCATAGAATAACAAGCCTCATGTACATACGCTTCACAAAAATGTGTGAGAGATCATGTTTTGTCAGCTCACACTTCTTAACACTTATCAATAAATTTCGCCTAATGTTTGATTTTATATTTTTCTTATATTTTTGTATAATTTTTTTCATTGTCAGCCCTTATCGGTTCAGTGCTGAACATAGGTCTTTTTCAATGAACGCCAAGACGACCGATCTACTCGCATCAATCTCGGACGAGCTACTGCACGGAGATCGTCGTCTCGCCTGGTGAACGGTCGACCAACATTTCGTTTTCCTAAACGCGGCCTCCACTCCAAAACCTTAGTGGCCCATCTGCCCTCTGATCTTCTGAGTGTGTGACCAGTCCATTGCCACTTCAGCGAGTTTATTCTTCGCGTGATATCAGAAAATTAAGGCAGAGAACTAACTCTGCATTAAGACTTCAATACGGATTCTATTGGACAAGGAAACCCCCGACATAGCACGTTGAGCTACTGCAAACTTGCGGACCAGTCCTAAATTAAGTAGCTATGTTTCGGTCCCGTAGGTTTTCACGGGGAGAACGAATTGGTTGTAGACTGTTGTCTTCAAACTCTGCGGTAGAGGCGACGTGAGAATCTGACCAAGCTCCCGGAATGCTGCCCAACCCAACTGAATCCCTCTATCGGCTTCCTTCTCGAAGTTATATATACGTAATTGCAATGGTTGCCCGAGGTAGACGTACTCGTCTACGACTTCGAGAATGGCACCTTCGACGTTGACCCACCTAGGGAGAACGTGAACGTTGAAATAGCATTTTGTTGCCATGCAGATGCATTGCCCTCCTTTCCTCCTCCCCTCAAATGAGCCACACCTGATAAATACAGATATATCTAATATAAACTTAAAAAAAACTTATTGTGTAAGAGGTAGCGTCGTTGCAACATTACAGCCGAACCGCCCGAAGAGGCACGTGGAGGTACCTCGCTCACATGTTCAGTACCGTGATAGGCGAAAAAAGGAAAAGTTTAGGCGAGAAGCAGCGGCTATGCAATCTTAACGTTTCCTGCGCTGCTTTTAAGAAGTCTAGATCATCGAACAAGGGTAGATGAACATAGACAACAGTACAGCCAGAGAAATGAGGTAGAATGGTTGTCTTTGGGCATCGTTTTGTTGTCACTAGTCATCGGCGGAGTTTGCTATAAGACATAAAAACTTATAAGCCTTTATATTTAACGTTCCAAGAGGAAATGAGGAAACATTTAAGCGAAAAAACACATCACAGTCGGCGTCACCATTTCAACTAATTAATATTCAAGACGCGCGCATCCCCACCAAAACAATAGGCTAGCAGCTCCTTACGGCGCAGGAAACGCCGCACGCGCAGCCCCTACGAAATGAAACGCTTTATAACCCAGCAGGCGAATAGTGGAAGACAGTTACCATAAAGAGGACATCCTGGTTCATTTCCGCTCGGTTTTGGCCCAGGAAACGCGTGATGCATGTGTTTGATTTTAAAATTTCCACTCGCGTATTCTTATTTTGAATACGATGACTCGTGGTGGTTTCCAAATTAGCGATAAATAAGGGTGTCATTTCTTCCCATTCAGCTTAACTTTTTCTTTATAATAAAACAAATTTAACGGATTTTATCGGGGCTTATTTAAGTATATTACAATTCCAATGTTTCAGAAGCTTAACAGCTACCATGTTCACAGGTGGCAGGCCACATGATGTCACAAGTTAATGTATAAGTAATAGTACATGCACATAGGCGGCTGTATCTATTGATTGCATTGACTTAGAAGTGTGATTTTACAGGATTGTAAGAAGTTACAGATCTTAGTATTTCATATAAATTTTAGCTTCATCCTTTCACACACTTCCGAGAAAAATGTCTCGACGGATGGACGGACCTTTAAAAGAATGTATCCTTTATATCCTATTGCACTGTAGTGCACGTCCCGTTGGTACGGAGCCCTCGTGTGCTATATCGGCTGGCACATGAACAGTTTTTTTTTTATGGGACTAGGAGACAGGTAGGTATAACCCGATGTCTTGGAGATACATTGCTCTATAATATGCAACCAATTAAAAACCAAACGTGATAGAACCACCAATGTATTAAGTAAGTATATTGTAAGAAGAGTCATGTTGCATTAGGGCCGAGACAAACCGGCACCCCCGGGCAGGTGCATAATGGTCACATTATACCACCACAGAGTGACAGCATCTGCTGAAGCTGTGTTATCTACGCTTGCACAGCATAATTTCAGGTCTGAAAAAAGAAGAATGACAGTTACGTGCTGTTGAGTTTGTGAAATTTATGACTTTCCGATGAAAAACAATTATACGGATGTCTATGAGCATCGACAGACACAAAAGCGATCCGACTGCTCGTTTGCACCTCTAAACATTAAGAGTGTATGCCAAATGTATTAGTATAGCAACATTATAAGGATATCTTCCTTATGATTTGGTGTAGCTATAATTTCTCGCCGGTGTTATGTCAGCTAATGTTCTTATTCCTACCTCCCCCAGTCGTGCTTGATTTGGCTATGAGTATATATTGGTGAATAGGGAAGGAAGATGCGAAAGCTAAGTACTGTATTTGTTCGTCTAATCTCATATGCGCACTGCGCAGATAGAAATTTAGTGTAAAGAGAGAGACAGAGTGTGTTACATTTACTGACTCTTTCGACTTAGACCGCCGTGTTTTAGGCTGGCTAGTGGCTTCCTATCTCAAATATTTTATCTCTATGGTGTAAATACGCAGTACGTACACGTAGGTATATGGACTGTAGCTGAGATGCAACAATGCCTTACGTCACAACCATTTGCCTACTCAACTAACAAAACAAAACCATAATACATTCTTACAATACTGTAACAAAACGCCACCTTATTATTACTGTGGTATGGCAATATTCTAATAATAAACGTCATAGTTTTAATATTTTGTTATCAAAAGCAGACAGTTTTTATTTGGAACGGGATGTACAGATTAGATAAGCTAGAACACCCTGTACCAGACAGACGGACACTACATACAGGTACATGATGAGCATCAGCCGGACAAAGTCCACTGCTGGATATAGGTCTCCCCTATAGAGCCCCACAGGTTACGGTCACGAGCCCCTTGCATCCAGTGACTCTTAAACGAGCCGTCAGTCCTACGGGTAGGAGGCCGTCCCACACTCCGGTGCGGGGCCGCCACTCGAGAACCTTTCTTCTCCAACGGTTACCATTTCTGCGAGCAACGTACTCCCATTGCCACTGCAGCTTGCAGATTCCCTGAGCTACTTCATTTACCCTGGTTCTCTTTCGGATTTCCGAATTTCATATCTCGCAGGGAAGTACCAAGCATAGCTCTGAACTTATTTAAGATGGCCCACATTTTGCGGCCAAGTGTCGGTTCCATATGCTACATACTTTCGTCTCAAGGCACTGTGGTATTCTGGTCAATTGGTAACGACTGTTGGTATTTTTTTAGTGGTACGACATTGTAATTTATTGAAATTCTACTTCTTTCGGCGCGTTAGGATAAAATAAAAGTAGAGAGTAATTTTTTACGACGCGTGCGTACGCACTGAAGTTCCCTATAGGCAACATTTTATTTTTTCAATGTATTAAACACCTTTTATTCTGTTGTTAGTGCCGCTTTTCCTACAGATGTAGAATAAGGCTAGGCTAAGGTAGGTTTTAAAAATCTTGTTTTAATTTTTTTTTATCTTGCTACACCAAAGAAGTGTAACCTCTTGAGTTGCGTTCCAAGCGTGTACATAATTAAGTACATATATGTCATCAGCCCAACTGCGTCATATAGGTTACATCCTTTTTGGGGCGTACATATGTAGATCTCTATGTTCTCTTACAACTTGATCGACTTTGCAAATTTTAACTTAGTGTCGTTAAATTCGGCTTGGTAACACAAATTGCACTGGGTGTGTACATTAAAACATATTAAATCTTAAAAAGTCAGGCTTTCGTTTTTTTTTTTCAATTTAAATGTATTACAATATTCCGCTGCTTGTTTTTGATCACAAAAATGTGAAGTGAACCAAAAAAAAATTAACACATGACCAATAAAGATATTTGTTTTTAGTATTCAGTGTACTAAAATGGTTTTATAAATAATTAGTGAATACCTGTCCACTAACTCCCAACGTTATGGTGGTTTCCATCGTCAGCTCTGTGACATGAGATGTTAACTGTATCTTGTAAATCATACTCAATGATTAATAAATACATATAGTAATGTCGTCTTGGCCGAATTTCTACTACGGCCATCTCTATAGAGACCAGCCAACTACGTAGGACATGTTATAGTGCACAAGTGTCTATAGTGCACAATCAGACGAAAGTGCACTCCCTATCCCTTCATTGTCCTATTCCGACGGGACGGCAATCCACACGATCGGAGAGGAGTCAGGCGCAGGACCGACGGCTTAACGTGATCTCAGAGGCATGGGAGTGTTACACCGCCAACAGCCTGACTTCGGACTGTTATTAGAAATTGAAAAATCTGAATAACACTGGTCATACCCGCGCTCGAACCCAGGACTTTCACCGCTATTATTGAACATTATCACCACTAGACTACGAGGCAGTCAAATAATACTGGAAACACATGTGTTACGCAGATGAAAGGAGTGGACGGGGCTGTGTCAGCCACACACGGCCGATAGTTTTTCCGTGAAGTGTCTGTGGCGACAAGTTGTTTGACAATGATAATAATATAAATTGATAGGACCTGCCGAGTGCAAGTAGTCGCGTACCGGAGTCGGAGAGTTTTACACGAGTCTAAGATCAGTCAGTGTATCACACGCTAATCTGCAGCGGGTCGTCGCTGCGCACGGTGAGCGGTTGGCACGATGGAGAATAGAAGTCAACTCTGAAACGAGTAAAGTCGGCGACACTAGGAACATCAGCACTAGACGCACCATGGCCCCAGTTAACCCCCTACGGCATAGAAATACCACGAGTAAACGCTGTGAAATATCTCGGAATCACACTTGATAGTGCACCTTCGAAGAGCACATAACGGAAGTCTATGCAAGTAATAAATGCTCCCGATACTGTCACTAATAAATAATGCCGATACTGGCATATTTCAGCGTAGTATTCGCTCACGCTAAGCCCTCACACAGAGATTTTGCAAGAAGTACAAAATTGCTTCCTGCGAATGGCCCCCGACTGTCCATGGTATGTACGCAATCTTAAACAACACAAGGACTTTGAATTGCGCTCTATGAGAGATCACTTCAAAGACATCTCAATTTCTATCATCATCTCATTTTATATTTCAATCGGGTGCCTCGTCACCCCAACCCTGTCGTTACAAAAGCAGTGGGCTACGATCCAAATTATCATCGGTCGTCATACCCAACACGTTCAGTCGGATGAATACGGCCACATCATGACTGTCAAACACTTTCATCAAACACGCTCTCAGACACGACACCACGCACCCGGTGAAGGGACAAGCAGACGTTCACGGGGCAGATGCGAAACATATGAAACATACCAACACCACGACTCAGACACTCGTCAAGTCAGACAACAGCACACACATTCGACTACGAACAGTCCGAACGACGCCTTCGGAGTAGGGACTAATTCCAATACGATTCGCGATTTTCCTAGCTCAAATAATACTGCCGTACCGGTTAGGTAATCCGAGACTACCGCGCGCGAGTTATTACTCCTGTCAGAGAGTGAAGCGGTGTACGGACCCCAAAGTTATCATCCTCTCCACGAGCCAAGACTCTGCCCCAGATATCAGAGTCGGGGGAGGTGGGACACCGCGGTCCCTCTGGGCCGGTGGAGGAGGGAGGTGGGTCGTCCTTCTTTCGACCCCTAACCTAGTCTCGTCGCCCGATACTCATAACAATCCGTGAAAGCTACATTAGCCCAATCTTCGCTTCCACAGCATAGGTTCAGGTAAGGAAAAAACATATACAATATGTAACAATAACCCTGTTGTATAAGTTTACATGCCTAAAAGGATCAGGCATGCAAACGGTATAGGCATACTATTACCAGAAACAGTTCGATAAGATCCAATATTGGCAAGACATTTAGAAATAATAATTTAATAAATAAATATTTAAAAAATGTTCACAATTACGTAAATTTCTGTTCAAATGCACGACACTACAGCTGGTTGACACCTGACAAGTTTACAACCTCTAGAACACTCGGGTTCATGAACATTCCCAATGGAACGAATTTTAAAAATATTATTGTAATTTTGTATTTATTTTGTATTCTTAACTTGAACAGTGTTACTAAACGATATGTTTTTGTTACATATTGTGTAGATAGTATATCAAATATACTACATCATTTTTACATTCGAAGGTCAGGAGTGATAGAGTCACTAGAGAAATTACAAGGGTTACGGTTTTTGATCGTTGAGTACAGAAACCTAAAAAGGTCCTCTTTAAATTATACTGTCCCCTATCCGATAAAGTATATGATTGTGAGAAACGAGGTAAAGACAGACAGACTCACAAGAGAATGTAAGGTGCCGTTTACTAAGCATACCTTAGCTAATCTGGTGCTTCCGAAACCACACTGTGGTATCAGAGATCAAGGAACATCAATCACCGGCGCCGCTACCCACTAGTCATGGGCCGAGTAAGGTCTAAAAAACATACCTCCTCCTCTTCGAAGACGGTTAAAGCTATAAAGCTATTGTGACCATCAGTAGTTGTATTAACGGGATAGTTTCTCTACGTCATTTTAGAAAGACCAATATTTGATATTTGTAGCGCAATAACTTGCATTCTAACGCAGTCTATTCTATTCCGTAAAAGCTCTACTACTAGAGAAGTTGATTTCAAACTAAGTAACAAAATGGACGTTCGACTGGCTTCGATTAAGGTCCAGTTCAAGAGTGTTTATCTATGGATCATATATATTTCTATAATAATACTCTTAACTTTATAACATATTTAGAAAAAAAAATATTGTAGCAATTTTATTTTGCTACTTAAATATTTTATAAAAAAGTATATATGTCAACTGTTAAGACTAAAGGTGTGATCGGTTTAGAAGAAATGACGCTTTTTACTTTTTTTCGTCGAGGAGAACGGAATCATTTGTTTAAATATGATAATCAAATAGTATTTTTCTTTCCCGTCCGGGGACCTATATTTTCCTGAGACAATGCGACGAATGCGAAATACCGGCGTTCCTTTTCCTTTTTTAATTAAATTGAGATTTAATGTGAATATATGATGTCACCATAATCTGCGACTATTGAAGTTGAGGTTTGAAGAACAATCTGTCTGCTGCTCAGAGGATTGATTTATAATAAGACATAGAAAGGATACCTCCTAATTGCCGCAGGGAGTCTCGGACAACTGCAAAGGAAAGACTTCGTTCCCTCGCTCTTAACTAACCCTTATTAAGAGCTGTATAGATTCTATTATTTGTTTCTTGTACTATTTTAAGTTTGTTCATGATTGTGAATATGAAGGGACCATGATTGAACAAATATATTTGAAGGTCTAGCTAAACCTCTAATAGTTCCTTTACCCCCAGAAGTCCTTTTATTTTAATTAAAATTGTAACATATTGTATTAATATTTCCACTGTCTAAGTATCTACCGTAACACATGTCCTTACGGTACCTACTTGCCACAGGGCCAAGTTAACGGAGTGCTAGATATTTTTTTATTATAACACAAAGTGGCCACAATTTAATCGATAGCTGTATGATGATGATGATGATTTCATAGACATAGGGATAATATGGCAGTATTTTTTATATATTAAAATATTAACATTTAATTTAGGTGCCGACTGTATGCTTAAATACTATCGCAGAGGTTTATTTAATAAACCAACACGTGTTAGTTTATGAATAATTTACGACTTGTCTGGAGACTTAAATACTATCGCAGAGGTTTATTTAATAAACCAACACGTGTTAGTTTATGAATAATTTACGACTTGTCTGGAGACTTAAATGCGTGACTTAAAATGCCATGCTGCATGGAGCCAGCAGGGTAAGATAGATAAGATACCTTTCGCTCTGTTGATACCACTGTAAAGTGCTGTTTATGAATAGGTCCACTACTAATAAACCCACTGAAAGGAAAGAGGAAAGGATAGCAACGCATCTGCTTCATAACAGTGCCGATGTCTACGGGCGTCGGTTGTCGTCAAAAGACTGAGATTGTTCCTCTATACCACAAAAAGTACAATTGGTACATTGTAGCCAAATCAGATCGGCACGACCGAGATGATGCCTTTTTATGTTTTATAATTCATATTATTATAAATATTGTTACAGCTTACAGTTAGTCGAGTTATCAATTTTATTATATTTTACATACGGCGGATACTTCATGCTACGCCGTTGATTTGTTATTTATGAAAATATTCAATTGTCGCACTATAACATTATGAATAGTCTATAAACATATTAACAGTTATCCTGAAAAATAACTTTATCATGGTAACCCTAAAGGGCCTTACAATGAACAGCTGTGGCTCTTCGATGTGGGAGTGAGCTCGGGGAGGACGCGTGATTCAAGTGTGAATCATCGCTAATCATAATTACGTAATTACGCCCTGCACTACACGACTAGCGCATTACGCTATATTATTGCCAATAAATTGCAACACAACCATTAGTAAGAGATAGTGCCATGCTGCATTGCAGAGGAATTTTGCTGGTACGATCTGGAAGATGACCTCTCCTTCATATGATGCCGCCGTAACGTGACATATTCGGTCTGTCATGTCGATTCTTGTGTGGTTTGTGAGTAGCTAGTGACTATTGGAGGAGAGAAGGAAAAAAGATACGCATCGGCATACTAATTGTGCCGATATTCATGGGCGTCTGTAGTCGTAAAAAAGGCTCAAATTGCCTACCTATATTATAAAAAGAAAAAATAGACAATACGGTTTAATGTAGTCCATCGGATAGGCTTTACTCCTTGCCCAGGTGCGCTGCGGTCCCGGTGCCGATGCAGTTCATAAGGCCTTACCAGTGACCGGCTGCCAGGTCTATTGAAATAATACACCGACTTCTTTCCGTCTAGCAAACTTGCGAATACACCTTTTCAGTGCTTACTTCTCAACATTTTCTTCCCAGCTTGCAAACTTTTGGCAAGTTTCGCGGGTCGGACCAAAAAAATTTATTAGGATTGCTAATGTGATGTTATCGTAAATTAATAACAGAGATAACATAGATAGAAAAGGGAAGCCAGCCTGAAACGCAGCCGTCTATGTCGAAAGAGACAGTAAATGCATTCTGTCTCTCTTTTTTCTTTAGTTTCTCTCTACGCAATGCGCTTTTGAAATTAAATAGAGATAGTACCGCTTTCACATGTTCCTTCTCTATTCGCCAAGACTGCCAGTAGCCCTCATGTAACCGTCTATGGCATCTCTTCTCTATCTACATTATCGCTGTTATTAATTTCCTATAACAGTCAAAATACCCGAGTAAGGAAGTTGGCGTACACACCAATGGCCCACCATCGGAGTGGACGCACGTTAAGCGCGGAGTGCACATTCGCCCAATGTCTAAACAGCCGGGTCGGACTAGCATCCCATTGAAATGTTGGTAAGAGGTAGTACCTCTGCCAATTTGGCCAGCAAGATCGGGGAGCTAGGCACCTCTCGCTCACATAACGCCGCCGCAAAGTGACAGCCGTGCTGTCACCGGACAAATTTCGTGGGGATCGTAAGTTTCTGGTGGCCCATTGGATATAGGTATCTACTGTACAATATATATTATGTATTTATTTTTATTTTTATTTTTTAAACATAGATACAAATTTGTCTATTTAAGAATGCTACTATGGAGAGTCTTGGTTTTGATCAGGCATCAGGGCACAGCCAACAGACATAGTTATTATCTAAAGTCAAGTAACACCAGGGTGTCAGGCGTCGAAGTTCCATCGGCCTTAGAAGGTCGCAAGCACGCGTGGTTCTAAACAATTATTGGTTAATTATATTCTGTATTTAAGAAGAGAGAGGGCCCCGTCATATGAATTGTCACGTGCCTCAAACGAAGAGTTTACGTTGCGTACTTATATCTATGGTCTAAATGCGCAGTACCCGATTAGGGTACCGGATTCCTTAGCAAGTTCTATTCAGGGGCGAAGATAGATTTGGAATCATTTTGAGTAATAAGGTCACATGCGTTTGTCTATGGGCGTCGGAAGTCGTCATTTGACTTCGATTGTTCGCATGCCCACCTATGTTATAAAAAATAGTATGTTATAGAGTTCACACCATGTGGAGTTTGCTTTATAGCGAGTGCCGTAATGATTGCTTCTTTTGCTACGTGTTTAGCCCGGTGTTGCTAAGATTGGTAATCATTTAATGTTATTCTACAGATAACAAATTTTACAATACGATGTCGCCAGTCGCGTGCGCATATCTTCACGTGCTACAGTAGCTGTTTACGCGTGCGGAATACTCACTGGAGATTATACCATCAACCGACCGACAAGGCGACGAGAGGTTTTAAGTTCTTCATTTTCTGAAGTAGCCATGTTGGTGGACATACCACCTAGCACGGAGTGTGAGTCCAGTTTTTTAAGGAAATAATCTATCGTTTTCACAATATTTTGTGCTGCTTCGCAGAAACTCTGACGTGATGCCTTGTGCGATAGCTTAATTAGCTGTTTGTATTTGAAAGTCTATAATATGATTGAATTAGGTATCACATATAGGTTGTCCATCGAAGTCGGGAAGGGTCGAAAACAGTTTCCGTGTTGAAGTTTTCCTAACATAGACAGGATCCTTTCTGCACCGTTTCTTCAAAATTATTGTACATTATTTTTTGACCATGGAACAATACAGAAAAATATTGTCAGCCTTATATAATTTGTGTATTACATAGAGTATTGTGTATAAGTACATAATAATATAATAAGCGTGAAGTTTCACTTAGCGCGCGATTTCAATGTGACGTGTCCGCCATTTTGTCGTGTTCCCGCTAAAATCGCCGACCTTCGTATCAGATCGAAGTATGAGATGTCGAGAAACCTTCAATAAAATACCTAAGCTTCGTCGAACTTGCCAACTTGAAATAATCATTTATAAATATCATTAGTTGTTGTTGTTGATGTGTTCTCAATAATACCATTTGGCTGAACAACAGAACAAGGGTGAAATGTGAATTGCCTTTGAATTATACTATATATATAATTATAGAGAAAGTATAATCTCTATGGCCAGAATAGACATTGTGAAGTTCCCGAGTATATACCGAGACATTACCTAGAAAAATGTGTGTTAGGTACACATAATACATACCTGGAACGATCTAAAACAAAAGCATATCATGTTAAGACTGTGACATTGGAGACTAGGAACAGAGTAGCACTTTTTTTTCAGTTCTGAACTAAATGGCAAAAACAGAACCGTTATAATTTTGTCATGTCGTCTGTCAACTGGGAGGTTATTGATATGTGTATGTTTCAAACTTAGAAGGTAGATGTATTTTATGAACCGCTACAAAATAACTAAGGGTAACACTTCATACATGTAACTGAGGGAAGAATTTCGTGAAAACATAGCCATGTGGGGAACCATTGCATTTCTCTAAATGGCATGGAACTTTCTACGATTTTTTTTTTTTGATTATGCTTATACTTAGTGAGATATTTTCTTCTAAAGTGGTAAAATGTGTGCGTGTGTGTCTGTGTGTTTCTGTTTGCATGCGTGCGTGCGTCCTCTCAAATTTGAATTTATTCGAACTGATACAATTTGTGTCAACTAGAACTTTATCTCCCGTAAATTTTCTCAGTAATGGAAAAGACGAAGTTCGTGTGGTGATAAATTTTTACGTTTTAAAAGGGAAAACAGCAACCCAGATTAAAGTTAAAAAGGGCAATCTAAGCAGTGGACTGAAAGCTTGCTGCAAAAATTTTGCGAAGAAATCCGAAACAAACGGCCTCATTTAGCCAAAAAGAAAGTTTTATTCTACCACGACAGCACACCTGAGCACACCCTAAACCTGAAGACACAAAAGTCTTCGCTAGAAGAACGTTTGAGGCGGGAGCAATAGCGTCGCCAACCAGTAATAGGTCCAATCGAAAAAAAATCTGTGCACTCGTCAAGGGTTGCAGTTGCCAAACTCCATGAATTGCGGTTCGAATTGTTGCCGCATCCCCCCCCC
>JAFELO010010721.1:265059-275230 GCA_017140195.1 Eumaeus atala | reverse complement strand
CCAGCACGTTGTGGACATCACCTAGGTTAAAACTGTTCCCGGGATGTCTGTACGCCGCGTAGATCCTGAGCTCCTCCCCCGCCATGTGAACGACTATACCAGTCCGTGAAGGGGCCCTGTCTCAATTCGTCGTGGATGACGTCCCGCCGAACGAGCACAGCCGTACCTCTGTACGGCCTCCCGCTCGGCGACACCTCGTCCCTCCGATACGCGACGTAATTCGGTAGCCGGAGGCTCCGAGTCGGCCCCAGCCAAGTCTCGCCCAGCAGGACGACATGTAAGTCATACTGCTGAGCGAGCAGCCGGAGACTGTCGCTCTTGCCTCCTGTACCTCCGGGGTTCCAGTAAGCGACCCTGAGTTCGACACGATCCATCACTGGCTCCCCGTTGGTTGGCTCCGTGCGTGTGTAATTTGCCTGCCACAAAATAAGACGGCCCTGTTTTTTAAACTGGCTAGCCGCAATGAAATACGACGATTTAAACAATCTGACTGCGGCCGATCTACTACATTCCATTTATTTATTGTAAGACGAAATGAATAATAACATACGTACGTAACAGTGTACCAAAAATACAACAAGATTATCCTTACATACGACAAACGTCGCCAAAACTGTCAATTTTTTAACTATAAAAATAATAAATATAATTTAGCAAAAATCGTAGCGCAGCGGTAAAAGAGCTAGGAGATTGATTAGTTGACATGTACAACATCCAGTCCTATATTCAAACAAAAGAAAACTTTTAAAACCTAAACGTAAAGGTATAATAGATGCGGGATATTGTAATTTGTAAGGAATCTCTTCGCTTGCCGAATCAAATCAAGTAGTGACTTGATTCCTGTAGGCACTTTTGTTTAAACTTTATTTAGGTGTTAATGATAATGAACTATTGTACACCATTGTTATGGTAGGATTTAAGAATAGCAATTGTATTAAGATCATTATGTACTACATCTGACAATAAATATAATTTCAATTAAAATTTGTAGTTTTATTTCAGACACATTTTATCCAACTATAAAACAAAGTATGTATTTGTATGTATGTGTTAAGATACTGCGTAGTTCTACGTTTAGCTATCCTTTGTGGCACATTACAGATTAAAGGCATGGGTCAGTTTTAATGCTTAATTCGATTCTATATAATCTAACGTATAAAAAATATTTTCTCAGAAATCTTATTAGGTACATATGTAGTATTAGTTATTCTATTTCGCTTCATTTCTGGCTCGCATGATGTACGCATATATAAAATATTGACTGAAATGCGGCTATCGCACTGAAAATACTAACACATTATCGTTTCCATCAGTTCAATTGTACACAAATTCCTGTTTCTATGAAGGAATTTGTTTTATAGCCATATTGTATTAACGATGAAAGACGCCAAAAATCAAAAAGATTTCTGAAACGTTTAGTAAGTATTGTTACTAAAACGAATAAAAACTTGAGTAGGTTTGAAAACCTTTTTAGTGTCAGTGCTACTCGCACTTGATTTGTTGATATCCGAGAATCGTATGGAAAATGAAGTTATACATGTTTACAAATATTTTTTGCCGGCTCCTCCAATCACTTCATATGAAATGAACTATAAATATACATATATAACGTCTCTTTTACTTAACTCTTATATTTTTCAGTTTTATTAATTAATATGGTTTTAGCTTTTAATTTCTAATATAAAATACATATATTTATGATGTGGGAGATCATACTAGGGTGGATCTAAAAGTTCGTGGCCTAACCTACATGGAGCTATGACATCTTTTTAGATCTACCGTCATTTGTTAGTATGTGTCATATTGATTTCTTGTGAGCAGTTTCATTCCGATACTGCACAATATAAATTTTCTGTGATTATTTATTTGAAGCAATCTGACGCAATTTTCAATAATGGAGAAAATTTAACACCGTGCAGTCATTAAGTACCTCAATAAAAAAGGTCTATCACCAAAAGACATCCATCAAGATATGGTGAGCACTTTGGGGGAGTCTGCTCCATCGTATTCCAGTATCAAGAAGCGGGTAGCTGAGTTTAAGCGCGGTCGTGAGAGCATTAAAGGTGATCCTAGGAGTGGAAGGCCTACATCCTCTACCACGAAAGAAAACATCGATAAAATTTATGATCTCGTACTGGGTGGCCTACGTTTGACCATTGGTAAGATAGCTGAGATAACAGACATTAGTTATGGCCGGCTGCAACACATAATAACGGAAGAGTTGGGGTTCCATAAGGTTTCTGCTCGCTGGGTCCCGAGGTTGCTTTCAGCTGAACAAAAACGAGTTCGATACCCAATTTCGCGAGAGTGTTTGGAACTTTTTGAGACTGATCCCAAGGACCTTTTGTCTAGATTTGTTACCATGGATGAAAGCTGGGTTCATCACCATACTCCAGAGTCAAAGCAACAATCCAAACAGTGGAAAAGATCAGACTCTCTTATACCGGAAAAGGCTAAGGTCGTTTTGTCGGCTAACAAAGTCATGGCTTCTGTTTTTTGGGATGCGAAGGGCATTATTTTTGTAGATTATTTACCGAAAGGTCAAACTACAAATTCTAGTTATTATTATAACCTTTTACGTAGACTCTGGGAAGAAATAAAAGAAAAAAGGCCGGTAATGTTGCGTAAGAAAGTTTTGTTTCATCAAGATAATGCACGTGTTCACACTTCGGTTGAAACAATGTCTGCAATCCATGATTGTGGCTACGAATTGCTGCCCCACCCACCTTATTCGCCGGATTTAGCCCCCTCGGATTATCATTTATTTCCAAATTTAAAAAAAACATTTGGGTGGCTCGAAATTTTCGACCAAAGATGAGGTGATAGCCGCAGTAAACGATTATTTCGCCGACCTTCCGGAATCTTTTTTTTCGAGGGGATAAACAAGATTCACGTCAGGTGGAAGAAGTGTGTTGAACTAGATGGAGACTATGTCGAAAAATAAAAAGAAATTTAGATCCACTTTTCTTTCATTTTCTTGGTCGGGCTTAGAACTTTTAGGTCCACCCTCGTAGAAGCTATATTAGTCTTAGTTATCACAACGTTATTCGGAAAAAGACAACACACAATTCTGACAGCTGTCTGCTGTCAAGTGTCAATTTTCATAGAAAACTCGTTCTGTCATATGTGTAATGTAAATTTTGTTATTTATTAATTATTTTAACCGCACCAAGAACAGAAAAGATATAATGTATTTGATTTTAAAATAATATAAATAAATTGCAAGCCCAATTTCTGAACGCTAGAAGATAGCTGTTAATATGAAGGATTTGACTAGTATACACATAATATTCATAATAAGTGGAGGTGTATTGACCTTCGTAATCTTGTTTATTTTTGCCAAAAGGCAAATAACACGGTTTGCCCTCCGTTCCCGAAGAGGTCCTCATGTCCCTATCGGAACTGATGCCAAAAAAGTAAGTAAATTTTTTGTATGGTTAGACAGGTAGCAGCCAGGTACCTATGTATAATTTTTTTTAAGATCTACGCTATGCTAGTTGTAACATTTATTTAGACATGCATGTTGGAGGTGATTTTTGAATTTCTTATTCCAGTTCCTAAAAAAGGAAATAGAACGTAGAATAGAAGCTGTTCCGAGAATACTGTATGAGCCACGACTGCTCAGTGCTGAGCCCTCGCATTACATTTTGGAACCACAACAACCATATCATTACAGATTTAGAGCTGTTGATGACGTCAAAATGCTTGGTCAGTTTATATTGTAATTTATTATTTATAATTAAATTGTAAAATTTCGAAATATTTAAGGCTTAATTATTGTTAACCATTATTCAAGACTCCTATGAAGGGTCCAAGGGTCCTAAGGAGAATATCTCATGTGTGAAGAGGAGAATCTGCTGGTTTTCATATGGGATGGAATGAAAGGTATATGACCTGATAGCAGTGTAATTATGGTTACAGGAAAATACAGTACAATCTCTTGTTGAAGACAACATCTATTTATATACAACCTTATGTTAGTACCTATTGTATCCAACAAAATAAAGCACTAGTGTACCACTTTTGTATAATAGATAGATGCAAAACAGGCAGTATTTAAGTGAGATAAATATTTGCGACACTAAAGTGTTAATTTATTACAACATCACTCAAAAAAAGATTATTTAATGTTTTTCTTGAAGAACTACTGAGACTCCACTGGTTGTTAGTAAGCAGAAGATAATGTCGAAGTGTAATCTCGGTCACCATTTTCTGAAAGCTAATTTCCTATATCATTACAGAGGATGAAATTGCTCAACAAGATCCAGGGCTTAAACGGCACCCTCGTGAATCACTTCGTGCTTTTTTGCTCTCATCCCTGGCAGCTCCACTGGATGGGAGGGGTCAGAAGCTTGTACATCAGTTCTGTGATACATATGAGTCTGCCAGACACCACCCCGCAGAGTTTGGAGAAGATGAATACAGAGCATACAGCAGATTACTTCTAAAACTTCTAGATGCGTAAGTAGTACCACTTGAACTACTCAGTACTGTATAAGTAAGGTTGTATATGTTTAGATATAGAGTCTTAACAGTCAGCGCACTGTACCCCAAGCATCAACTTGACTTAACCAACATATATTATCGATAAATATCAATTTCCTCAATTAGCAAGTATACAATAATAATGGCTTACTATTAGCTGAGGCCTAAGAGAATGCACATATTTAACTAGCATCATCCTACAGTTTCTTCCGCATCATGGTATATAGCCTTTCTTGATGGATGGACTATTCAACACAAAATTTTTTTTCTATTTTGGCCAATAATTCCTGAGATTAGCGCGTTCAAAGAAACAAGCTCTCAGCTTTATATCATTTTATTTAATATAGTATAGGGCGACAAACGAGCAATCGGAGCCTGTGAACGACTACCGACGCCCATGAACATCAGCATAATTATGTTATACAGTTTAGGAAGAAATAAGTGCATACTTACAAAGGCAAAGGCCTATAATCTATATATATTTTGTAAGTTAATAAATATATAACATAAGTTCTCTTCATGTTTACAAATATACATTTCATATATTTTTTTCAGAGCAAGGTTGCTGAAAAGTGTTGGATGTGTTAGTACCAGAGGCAGTCCTCAGCGAAGACCGGCCCGGCTGAGGCCACCTCGCGCTCCCAACAACAGATATACGGCTCTAGAGGTAAATGTTCCTGTCATTAGATTCAAAAATAATTAAGGTCAGTGGTATTTCTCGCTTATGAAGTCTATGACTACCAGCAGAGAAGTAAAGTCGCCGATATCATGCTAAGAATAGGCACAATATATAATTCTTAATATAAATAGGCTGGTTACATAGCAGTGGAATGGAAGCTGCGTTTAGGAAAACGAGGTGTTGGTCGATCGTTCACCAGGTGGGAAGACGATCTTCGTGCATTAGCAGGCCCGGGATGGATGCAAGTAACAGGAGATCAGTCGTCTTGGCGTTCATTGAAAGAGGCATATGTCCAGCAGTGAACCGATAAGTGTTGATAATGATGATGATATCTCGCTTACATAAAACCGGCGTAAAACGGACGCTACACTAATGTACTTTGTGTCAAAATAATCTCTGCGCGTGTTTTAATTTATGTTAATCGCCGAACGACACTGCTCGTGCTAGAGGTAGTGTTATAATGAAATGCAGCATAACTGGGTAATGCGGTACCTCCCTGGACGTTGCCAGGGAGGTACCGCATTACCGTCGTGTTGTAACGCTATGCCATCGCGTATGGTACGGTTTGTGAATTTCCAGCGGCCCATTGAAGGGAAAGACACATTGTGTATGTTGGTGGTAATCTCTCTCAACTATTCATGTCTAAAAAAAGGAACTTTTAACATTTCACAGAACCTGCCGGTAGACGCGAAACTAGAGGATGAAATAATCAGAGTACCCGTGAAGAGTCCCACAGAACCAGTGGTGAAGGGCGGAGCCCCGGCGGACGAGACGGCGCTCTGAGAGCGGAGCACCCGCCGCGACGCGCAAACCTTGTAGGCGGGTGAACTGGAGATGGGATCCACGGAGCAAGCTATTAGCTGATGCTGGAATATCAACTAGTTGAACTAACTGGTATCTAAGAGGAATAGTATAGAGGAGGGGTTCTCAACCTTTTTCAGTTCACGGCGAACTATTCTATTAGTATGTGCTTGTGTTGCCCCTACCTTCTGGAAATACTAGACATGTATATGGCGCCACTACCTACAGAAAATTTAGAAATTATAAAAATTATTCACAAAATACAAAGAACTAGTCTGCTTACTGGTAATATAATGGCAAATTAAGCAATGCGGATCTTTTTCTATCCAAGAGAAGTATCGCGTCGCCCCTGGCCCTGACTACTGCAAACAGGTTGGCAATCCCTGGAATAAAAATACCTTGATGATGTTGAACGTAGCACAAATTGAGATACATTCTAAGGGCTGGTTTTACTGGTTGCAATTAGAGTCCTGATTAACGTATTAGGAATGTATGCGTCAAAAAAATTAGGAATTCCACTTTCACAGATAAGATTCACAACGGTAATAACAGTTAGCTTAGATATTACAAGCGTTCCCCTATCGGAATGCATCACTTCCATCTGCGCAAATGGGGGAATCGGTGCCCCTCTCGGCCAGAAACCTATTCTCGTCGTTCGATCAGTCGTAGTAATCCGGTGAATTTGTACCTGGAGTTTTTTCGCTTCCACGCCAAAAATTCTTAGAAAAAACCACTGTTTGGAATAAATTCCCTCGCTGAATTAGAGTTAGTGGGATGTAAAATGTACTTGAAACTAAGTTAAGAAGAGGCAACATGTTATGGGGAATGGCGACTGAAGTGAGAACTTAAAACTACATTTTACTGTTATATGTTGCATGTGTCAGCGTGTAACCTGTGGCCGCGTAGCTGCCACGTATGGCATGTTTATTGACGCGAACTCTAAAAATGCGTCCCTGCTACTTAGTGTAAATAATAGACGATCTCCGTGCAGTAGCCGGTCCGGGATGGATGCGAGTAGCAGGAGATCGGTCGTCTTGGCGTTCATTGAGAGAGGCCTGTGTCCAGCAGTGGAGCGATAAGGGCCGATAATGACGATGATGATAAAATGTAAATAAAAGTAGGAAAGTGTAAGCTATCACAAAGAATTGATCCTTGTTTATACTGTGTATTGATAAAAGGTAGTTGTCAAATTTGTGAAATTTATAATAATAAAATTCGATCATAAGGTAAATTATACTTTGAAAAATATGATAGATCATTGTGTGTCGGTATGCCTATTTAGATAGGCTTGGGGCTGGTTAAATTCCAGGTTAGGTTAGGTTAGGTGTAAAGAAATATTGGGTGTAAACATATATTTTTTTATGTACAACACTGGGACAAAACGAGTCATCAGTGCTATTTTCGCAATTCAGCTGTATCGTAGCATGACACTACCCACTTACTAATAAAGATAGAAACATACGGAAATAAAACTATTGTTAGTTAAGTGGAGTTAAGGGCTAATTTTCACAGGTTCCTATTGGAAGTCCCGGATTGCGTACGAGTATGACACTACATCCTCCAATGCCGGGCCGGCACGACCGGGGAGATACCCCTCGCACTTGATACCGCCGTAAAGTGACACCTACTGTGTCGCGTTTCGTGCGGTTTGTAAGTAGCCGTTGGCCCATTTGGGGAAGTAAAATGAAGGGCAACGCATCGGCATAGTTATGCTGATGTTCATGGGCGTCGGCAGTCGTTGAAAGGCTCCGATTTCTCGTTTGTACCCCTATACTGTATAAAAAAGCATATAACTACGGTTTTACGGGTGCCAGTCAAGTAATTAATAAGAAACTTATGTGGCAGTCAAGAATTGGGTGTCAAACTTGACACTAATAGATACCTGTAAAATCACTGTTTAGGAAGATGTAGAGTCATGCTGCATAAGAGGAGTTAGTACAATGTATGGTGCATGACACTACATCCTCTTATGTAACGGAATTGGGCCGGCACGACCAGGGAGGTGTCTCTCGCTCACATAATACCGCTGTAAAGTGACATCTTCAGTGTCGCGTTTCGTGCGGTTTGTGAGTAGCCGGTGGCCCATTGTGGAGGGAAGGGAGAAGGGTAACGCATCGGCATAGTAATTATGTGGATGTTCATGGGCGTCGGTAGTCGGCAAAGGTTCCGGTTGCTCGTTTGCCGTCCTATTCTATAAAAAAAAACCTGTTAAGGTATGAAAAATGTAATCTGTACTCCTCGAGTGACATATACAAAGGTAATGTTTAAAGTGTAAATATGTGAAATGTATGGGAAAATAAAATATATGGCAACATTATAAATGGTTTTATTTAACATTTGTTATATGGAAATAGTTAACATGGTAAAGCTGCATATCAAACGCCCAGTTCTGCTCCATACACACATAGATTTACAAATGTAACGACAATAAAAAAAATTAAACAATGTTGCCGTTTTAGACCCCAAATAAATAAGTCATAAATGGCAGCAACATCGCCCAAATACAAGAAGTGTTTTACACTTGATTATGGTCATTGGGTCACCTGAAGTCATGTTTAGTTTTTTAGAAAAATAAAAGAAAGTATGTGTGTATAAGTACTGGCAAAGTTATACTTCGTTGGCGTAACAGGATAAATATCAATAAAAAATATCCTTCGCCTTATACTACGATTGTAGAAAAAACGAAAGGTGTATTCAGAAACACTTGAATAAACAAATACCGTGTATACAGTTGTCAGTTCTCAGACAAACAAGTAGGTGTCCCTTACTGCTACTGTGTTGGTAACTTTTATTGAACTAAAAGGTGTATTCAGAAACACTTGAATAAACAAATACCGTGTATACAGTTGTCAGTTGTCAGACAAACAAGTAGGTGTCCCTTACTGCTACTGTGTTGGTAACTTTTATTGAACTAAAAGGTGTATTCAGAAACACTTGAATAAACAAATACCGTGTATATAGTTGTTAGTTCTCAGACAAACAAGTAGGTGTCCCTTACTGCTACTGTGTTGGTAACTTTTATTGAACTAAAAGGTGTATTCAGAAACACTTGAATAAACAAATACCGTGTATACAGTTGTCAGTTCTCAGACAAACAAGTAGGTGTCCCTTACTGCTACTGTGTTGGTAACTTTTTTTGAACTAAAATGTTGGCTATAGCTAACTTCAGGGTGTCGGTTTTTCGTGACGGTGTATGCGCATATAGGTAGGTACACCGTTTTGATTACCTCGGTGTTTACATTTAAGTGCAGTTTAGTAAAATGAAGGTAACTGATAAGTAGCATTATATTCATATTACGAACTCTTTGGTGTTTGATCTCTTTTATGCCTTTTATGTGTTCGTTAAAATAATAATTGGATGTTATTCTTATCTTTTTCTTTGCATGTCTTCTTAACTTGTTTCGGTTATTTTAGGAAAAAAGTATTACTTTTTCAATTTTAATTGATTCATTGATCATCGCGCGTTAATCAAGTACGAAGGCACATAGATACAATTACAGCTACCGGAGCCATAACTATGATTCAAGAAGGACGTTCTCAGCGTTACGTGGGTTTGCAGTTGGGTTTTTCTCAAAGAGCTGTCCAAAATGTATGGTATCGCTTCCAAGACACTGGCGGTGTTGCCCAGAGACCCGATTCAGGTAGAGTTCACATAATAAGGACTCATGAGGATCGGTACGTCCAACTAAGTGCTCGTCGTGATCGTACAGTAACGGCCCGTAAGTTACAACACCACCTACGGCTGACAGCGGGTGCCCGTGTCAGTGATCAAACTATACGTAATCGATTGCACGAAGAAAGATAACGTCCGTGCACACACAGCTTGATCAACCCAAACTGTCTTAGAAGGGTCTCATATTGAGGTATCGCTATGGCCGGCTAACAGTCCGGATTTAAATCCGATCGAGCAATTGTGGGACCAATTGAAACGAAGAGTTAGAGAGAATGAGCAAGGGGTCTACAAACAACAGCAGCTGATTGACACATTAAAAGATGCTTGGGAGGTGATTCCAGATGAAAACGTGAGGAATTTAATTCAGAGTGTACTGCTAAGTGAGGAGGACATACTCATTATTAAAGTTAATTTATTATGAACATAAAGAAAACAATTCATGATCATTATTTTAAGCAATTGTTAGCCTATATTATAATCAAAAACATTTTGTAGTTACATAAGTTAAACAAGTTAATGTCTTTATTATTTTC
>JAFELO010010721.1:218601-265045 GCA_017140195.1 Eumaeus atala | reverse complement strand
ATCCTACTAAAGTTATTACGCAAGCTTGAATGTTACTTAATCTCTTACACAAAAATTATTGAACAGATTTGGATGAAATTTTCCACAAATATAGATATCAAGCTGGATTAACATGAAATTAATGCGATTTAGTTCACGCGGGTGAAGCTATATCTCGGCTATAATAACTGTACACCATTGACGATGTTAAGTCGGCGCTGGTATAGTGCGCCGACGTACTAACAACCGGGCGAGGACGGGGAGGGGCTATAGATAATGTTACCGTGTAAGTAGTGTTCAGCTAGTATGTAACATGCTTAACATATTGAATTGGCAGGGAATAACAGTTTACATTCAATAGTTAAAAAACTAAGAGCTAAAATAGTTGATTATCCTATGGTTCTTCTCCCAGCAGCCCGTAGCTGTTCTCTCTGCAAATGAAAAACGGTAAAGTCAAAATAAAAGACTAGAGTGAATTCATGAAGCTCCGAAAACATCGCAGCTAACAATTTTTACTCAGAGTTCTTTTAAGGGGCAACGAGAAGTTGGAGCTTAGGCTACCAACGCCCATGAAAATACACTGTAACTCATACACCATAATAAACGTGAGAGGAAAACTGCCACATAGGGACATTCGTGTGCGCTTATAATTTTGCTTGGCACCATTTTATTTTTTTTGGTGAAGCGCAAACCATATTATATATTTTTTAAAAGCCTTTACTTAAATCAAACCTGGCACCAATCAAAATCCTAGATCCGCCACTGCAAACACGAAATCATGGGCAAAAGCCAGCATCTATTTTTAAAATTTAGCAAAGCTTTGATTATGATTAATATTGACATTAAGCACATGGCGGTTCAAACGGTATTGTAAGTCAGTAACATGTGCGAAGCACTCAATACAACTTAATTGTTAGAAATAGCAATATGGTTACACGATATATAAACTGATAACAATAAAACTAATATTACGGATTCTATCGCGAATTTTTTTAATTATTTAAGTAGCAACAACGTATCAGAAGCTTTACAGCAAC
Source organism: Eumaeus atala (assembly GCA_017140195.1). Classification (NCBI taxonomy): domain Eukaryota; kingdom Metazoa; phylum Arthropoda; class Insecta; order Lepidoptera; family Lycaenidae; genus Eumaeus; species Eumaeus atala. The sequence goes on along the minus strand of JAFELO010010721.1, from coordinate 264,029 downwards.
CGTGGTCACGGGTGCTCTGTCCACCACTGACAATAGTTGCTGTAAATGAAGAATGTAGAATCCGTAAAAGTAGTTTTATTGTAATGAGTAACATTCGCGTAAACTTAAGACATCAATATAAACTGATATATGGTGCAGTGAAGAAGTGTCGGTTATATATAAACTAAGGCACTCACTTAAATTATGTCTGCACTGTTCCAGCTTGGGTGCAAGTAAACAAAATTGAAAGTTAATAAATACGTGCCGAATGTGTGCCGCAAATTATTTTCCCATAATACCAAATTATCTATACGTAAATATTGTTTATGGTATTAACTTCACAGCATTCCGGATGTATATTTACTTATTGAAGTTATACTTCTAAGGGTATAGGGAATTTTAAACATTTTTTTGCGGTAGCGACAAATTCACTTAATGAAGTTGGCTACAGATAGATGCGTCGAGAAATATTGGAATATGTAGCTACAATTATATCAATTTAGTTTTAATACTACCACATAGGTGTCACTATTAGTTTTATATTATTTCATTCATTATAGCTGGATTGTTACAACAAAGAAATAGTTTAAAAAAATGCATAGTAAACGGAAAGCATGTTATTTTTTGTTTTCACTCAAAAATGGCTGAACTAATAAAGGTTTTACCTAGATGTTGTGGGCCTAGGATTGCTAATCCAGGTATTTTAAGTTCCTGTGGAAAAGTAATACTTGCGTTTATTCTTGAAGTTTGATTGGTTGTATAAAGATGGCAAACTTTGTAGTGTAGTTTTCTTTGCACTTTTTCATAAGTTGAGAATGGAATGCGTTCATATCTTTGCAGTGCGAAAATACTATCATTTCATATTTTTTCAACAAAATATACAAAAAATAGTTTACTAGTTTCATAGCACTTAACATACTACTATCTATGTGATGATAAATACTCACAGCCTGGTCCAGACGCGGTGCGCGCGGAAGTGCGGCGCGTGCCGCAACGCCAGCAGCGCCCGTTGACACGCACGCGCCGTGTGCGCGTCGCCGAGCGAGTCGCGGGTGTGGCACAACCATTCCAGCATCTGATAATAACAGTAAACTAAGTTGTGTTTCTTATCGTATAAGGAGACAAAAGGAAAGAGAATAAAAAACTACTCACGCCCATAGACATCTGCGTAATTTTTATCCTATAATATAATATACAACAGTTTATGGCGGTACAATGGACGCCAACTCATATTTTAAGGATCATATGAACCACCACTAAAAAGTTTGCATCGGCATCAGTATCAGTATGATAATACCATTGCTACATTTTAACTGAGAAGGAAGTCAAGGGAGAGGAGTGCAGAGAGGGGTCACCATGCTACTAGTAGATAGTTTAATGCGACGTGATTCATACAATTTTAAGTATCACTAAAAACATAAAGATAATTAAGTAGGTAACGACCTGTGGTCCGCAGTCCGCCCATCCATCCCTCTCCAGCAGCTGCGCGGCGGCGGCAGGCAGCAGCGACAGGCGCACACTTCGGTTGTTCATTAGCGCTTCAGTATCCGGCTCGAGGGACCATATCCCGCTGAATATGATCACACTCAGGAAAAACACGTCACATAAATACAGCTTTGATGGCAGATCTTCTATCCTGTTACAACATTAAAGTAGTTACTTACAAAGATATTTCAAAGAACACAATATAACTTTGATTCGAGGAAATGGGTTGCATATGTTCAGCATTCAATGCATTTTATATGATATTAATACAATTGATATTTCGAATTATAAATAAAATTGCAGCCACCGGCAAATTGATTGAAATAACTCCATACTGACATCATTAAAACATAAAATTACACTGCATCTGTGCAAAACTGGGATTCCAGATACGCTATTAGTAAAATATGACAAGCAAACCGACCGATGGGAATTTTCTTGTAATATTGAGGCCTTTATAAAACTTCGCTTTTCATCAATTCCACAAACGCATCAAAAGATATTACAATAAAATTACTTTCACGGATTCTATCGCGGTTTATTAAATTATTTATGTAGCCCGAAATTTCAGAAGCTCTACAGAAACCGTGGCCACGGATGGACTTATATGACAGATGTCCTGATGTACGAAGTTTTTAAAAGTACCCGAAGAATTATAATTTTAATTGTTCCGATTAACGCAAACAGTACTTATTATATCTTGCTGTCTCGAGGTGTTGTTTACTTTTTGATTTGATTATGTTCACCACTGGATCACAAACAGAGGGAAGAACCCAGCCATCTTCTCTGTTGAAATTTGGATGTGTTTTAATTTCAATAGCCTCACGGATCATCCTTGGAAGGAATCGGTGTTCCCTAGTGAGGATTTGCGGTTTATCAAATCTAATCTAATGGCAGAGGCCAACTTCAGCATGCTCACAGTGTGAAGATTGTCTGTGACAAGCAACACCTGGATACCAAACTTCAACATGTCAAGCAAGTTCTGCGAGACAACAACTTCGGGTTCCCCGTCTGCTCCACAGAAGTCGAGTGAAACCAGCCACTGTCGAGCGCTTACCAGCTATTGTATTTAATGAGATTTCATCAAAAATCTAAACCTAAAAAGTGACGCATTTTTAAACATGGATTAAAACACGACACATACAACATACGCATACAGAGTCGGGTTAGAAACTAATCAGGACTTACTCGTTAAACGCGACCTGCGTGCGCGCCATGAGCTGCACGAACCACTCCCGGGTGGGCGGCTCGTTTGTGCGCGCCTCTTTCAGCGTCGCGCTGATGTATCGCAGAGAGAACTCCTGCTCACTAACATCGTTATATTATACATAACTCATTAATATTGAATCACTAAATGCCGTGGACATTGTTTTATACTAGCTGAGCCCCACCCATGTTTTAGCATGATTGTATTATAATCTGTAGATTTCCTAGGTAAATGGGCTATATAATAATGAAAGAATTTTGGAGATATAAAAATAAATTGCTGCCGGGCGGGCAAAAATAAAAAGAAAACTAGTTTCACTTACAGATGATGCGTGGCGTGCGCGTCAATAGCCTCATTGAGCCAGGGCAGCGGCGCACTCAGACCGGTATGTCTCGCCATACGCGCACGTAAAGCTCCTCCCCTTCGTAGCAGCGCTCCGCCCACCTCCCACCAGCCGCTCGGTGACGTCATGCGCTCGAGGTGCCGCGTGCCTAACGCACTGCAAGTCTCCAAATATGCCTCCCATACCTAATGTATAAAAAAATTTGAGGTCGTGTTTTTTTATACAGTATAGGGACGCAGACAAGAAATCGGTGTCTTTTGTCGGCATCTTCAGACAAATCATGCTGATGCGTTGTGTCGCGTCGACAAATTTTGTAAAATGTCTATATATCGGCATTAATTTTATGCAGATGCGTTGATCTCATTTCCTCCTCCACTACAATGGGCCACCGCCTACGCACAAAACGCACGAAAGTAGATAGAATAGCTGTCACTTTACAGCAGCAACTTGTAAGCGAGAGATACCTCCCCGGTCGTGCTCGCCCAGTTTGGCTAGAAGAATACCCTGTTAATAGAATCTATAATACTCAAGATACTCACCACACTGTCGTCCTCTATCAACTGGAAGTAGTCCTCCACCAGCTGCGAGAGTAAGGTCCTGTTCGCCTCATGTATCCTCTCGTTCTCCAGACAGATCCTGATCTTCACCAGCTGCCTCACAAACAGGAGCTCCTCAGGATTCTGGCCTTTCACCTTCGTCTTGGGCACGCTCAAGTATGACTCCGAGAGGCAAAGCCCAATCGGCCCACGGAGAGAGTTCGGCGGCATCGTGCGACAGAGAATTGGCAGGTTGTCGAATATCAGCATTATGTCGGACTCCTGGAATTACAATATTTTCTTATACCATAGACGGACGGACAAAGAGGTTTAGTTACGAACAACGTCCACAAACTTACATGTTACATACTCATATATGTTGATGCGTTCCGTGAGGATGACATATGGAGGGCTGTGTGTCCTAAGAGATGGACTCCAGGTGAGGAGTATTATGTATATGATGGCAAGCTAACACATCACTGAGGTACGCACCCAAGGTGTTCTCATCTCACGTGACGTACTGAACGGGCACGGGGACGTACTGGACGGGCACGGGGACGTACTGGACGGGCACGGCGACGTAGTGGATAATGTACGAGTCTAACACAGGCGTCAGCTGTCATCACAATACAGATTAAGTAAGTATCTTGACAGATGCATATCTGTCAAGATACTTACACCAACGCACATCTAAAGATTATACGGGGACATGACCTTTGACCCTGTCCTGATATAACTCGATCCCGAATCTATTGCTATCAGGTCACTAAGTTTGGCTCCTGGAATTATAATTAATATAGGCCCATTTGGTTGAAGGCTTGAATACTTTGCAGGGCTAAAAAGTCATAAATCTTCTAAAAAAAATCTATTTGCTATCACTGTTGATACGTAAATACCCAATTGTTATTGAACTACTTAACTAGCTCCATCCTTAATTATGAACTGCGAAGTCTTTAAGTGCGATTTGCCGGACACTTTTTAAATCCAACTTCACTTTGGTCCTTCTTTTATTCACTCAAACAGAAAAATCATTTAAAACGGCGAGTACCTCGGTGACGTCCGGCACGACAGCTTCCAGAAAGTTCTCTAATAGCCGCTTGGCGGAGCCCGAGGTGGACGCCTGCCGCGCCGCCAGTTTGATGCAACCACTCTTCCATTGAGCTCCTACACACATTGTTGTTAAACATGACGGTTTGCCATTGAAATCAAATGTTAACTAATATGTATAATAACTAAATGTAGTAAACCTAGGAAATTTGCAATTCTAGCAGCAGCTAACAGCATTTTTCGCACAATTCCTTACTTTAATATTTGAAATAATCTTTTAAAAGTCAGAATTGAACACGCGTAAAGAAAGAAATTTCAATCTTTGGCCCGTCATAAGATAAAACGACCCTGTTTTTTAAAAAAAAAGGCTAGCCGTAATGAAATACGCCGATTTAGACAATCCGACTGCGACATATAGGTAACGTGACTGTAATTTTTGTGCCTTTACAAAATATATTTCCGCACTAGCAAACGTTAAATAATTTTATTAATTATTATTATTATATTCCACCATAGCATGACAAAAAGGAGCAGAGTATGCGGGTTACGTGGAATAAATACTGTGTGAATTAAGTCTTGTGATTCATCACACCAGTTAGATCAGTACAGCAATAGGCTAAGATATGTAGGTACTTCAGCACAAAAGGAACCAAGGAAATTGCATGCCTTACCTCTATGGAATAACTCGTGTAGGAAGCTCATGTCGATGGGCGGCAGGGGCTTGGGGAACTCCGAGGTGAGGGTTTCCAACATCGCGAGTAACACGACGTCCGTGTAGTCGTATGACGGAGACGTTACCTGAGAGGTACAACGGGCACCATCGAGAATAATAAAAAAAAAATTTTGTCTATGCGAATGTTGTAGTGGAAATTTTGTCTGTTTTTTTTTTTGAATTGAATAGGCTCCGAAACTGCTGGATTGATTTGAAAAGTTCTTTTACCGTTAGAATATTACATTTTCAGTGATTGGCATAGGCGAAATAAAATTTTCTAAAACGTTTTGATCATCATGCAAACTTGAATAATGTAGCCAAAATTCGAAAAAAAAGTAAATCCTTAAGTAGCTATAGAAATTATTGACAACTGTCCTGACGGACTTTCTGTCATAAGCTGAATTTGACGTCACGATATAAACCTGTGAGGCCGTAATTGAGTATTAATATTTTTTTATGTTTTTGTAAATCAATGATTTTTGCCATATTTCCTAAAATATGCGTGCAAAGCCAGGGGCGTCGGGGGTAGACTTCGGTAAAATCATCAAAAGAATGACTGTTTTTTACGTTATTAGTTAAATTCATGTATGCCGACGCTTGCACTCATTTTGTATGAACTAGAAATATAAGTTTGTAATGGTTTATGGTAGTATTTGATCTTAACCACCATCCGTGTGCACACTAGGTACTGTTGGACACACAAATCTCCAATATTTGCCAACTGCCCAACCTACTCTGGGGTGTATCATTTTCTTCTGCCAAGGCCCAAGACAGTTTCGACTATTACCTGGGCCATGATTTAAGGACAGTCGTAAACTGCCTCAATCGATCGCGAAGACCCATTGGTGGCAGCAGTGGGATTATGCCAAGCCCGATGTATAACTACCCACCTGTTTCCGGAAGCACTCCATCATCCCCCGGACCACACTGTGCGGCGGCAGGTGGCTCAGACTGTGCGCGTCCCGGCCCAGTGCCTGATACACGCCGCTCCGGTAACCCTTGATCTCTCGCTCCATCAGTTTACTGACAAGAAACTGGACTCCAGAGAGCGCCTCCTGGTTCGTGTACTTGAACACTTCCGCCCATATCTCACCTGGGAGCATGGAGAATATCACCGTCGTCATCATTATCGGCCCATATCAGTCCTCTGCTGGACATAAGACACTTTTAATTAACGATAAGACGGCAACACTTAGTCCCCTTTACGGGCCCATCTGCGGAGTGCAGACCACTGGTCATTTTTGCAAATAAAATTAAATATCATCATCATTTGTTGACATTGTCAGCTGTCACTAATTGTATTGATTTCTATTATTATTATTTTACATAAAGTCCAATGAACATTGTACTACCGTAAGATATTTCAAGTAACTCCATTAGTACAATTATTTGTAAAAGGAATGGTATTTTTCTTCCCGTATTAATATATACATTATCTCTCTCTTTCTCTCTCTCTCTTCCTCAACAAATTCTCATCTATTCTTTGGTTGTTTGGAAGTGAAGAAGAAAAGTATTCTAACTGGACTTCTATTTCAAACGATTGGTCCCTTAGACTCTTATCCACTGACGGCTCCTAATTTTGGCGATGTCATAGGTGTTATTGTCCAATGTTCCTTTTTCACTGTCTTGGTCTACGGTCCATAGTTTTTAAACTAATAGATAGATTATTGCGTGTTTAACTTACAAGGGATATAGTCCAGAACATCCTCTGGGTTCCGCGCCGCGTCGGACGGGGTCTTGCAATGGGACGCCGGTAGTTTCACTGTTCTTCTGTAAATCTGAAATAAAGAAGTTTATTCAGTAAATATTTTAATTACGGCACAATGGGGCAAACGAATATCCGACGCCAATTGTTGATTACCGAATACAGACGCCAATAGACATCTGCATTACTCTCCTAACCTCTGTTTACGAGTTTCGAAGATAATTTTGAGAGTGGTAGTCCCATGGCTACACTAAAGCCGCATGGGTTCGGCACAACAAGGCATGCCATACCGTCGCACTTAACCCGGCCTTGTAACAATAATATGATGTTTACCAACCTCTGGTATATCTTTGAGTGTGTAGTCCTCGATGCGGTAGCTAGCGAGCGCCCCGGCCGCCGCCCGCACGTGCGGGGCTTCGCCCTCGGCCAGGAGACTCCACAGGCGGCGCGCCGCGTCCCGCAGCGCTGCGCAGTACTCCGCAGAATCGCTGCGCAGCTCAGGCACTGCGGACAGCAACTTGCACAAGCTGCGTGTAAAGGACAGAACTAAATTTTGCTTTCCTTTTTTAATACTCCATGCAAACGAGCACTTACCCACCTCTCGGTATACGGAGCGAATCATGGGAGACGTACGGGGGTTTGCTCACCGGCTCTGTTCTCCAACGTGCAATTCTTGACTCCCTACACATTATTTAAGTGACCTCTCGTTATTTCACTCTCCCCTTTCTGGAGCCTGACACCACAAATATAGAAGTTGTCATCGGCCTCGTCAGTCCTAATTATCTCGATGCAGCTATGTCGTTAACTATCCTTCCTCTACGCGTGCCATATGCAATGCAAACGAGCGAGCCGGGGTGATTTGGAAACTGCCGACAGATATGCGCATAATTGTGGTGACACATGAAGACCTCGTTACCCTACTTCATCTCATCCCCCCAATGGCCCACAGCAGCAGAAGCTCGCAAGCCTCACGAAACGCGACAGTATAACTATCACTACCTCTAAAAATGACAGCGTTTTAATGAGATTATAACTACAACATGACTAGTTGCTTGCAGATTGACAAGCTGAGGTCATTCATTATCCACGGAAACTGAATAATAATAACATCTGTGGACTTATCACACCACGTTAACCTAGCACTTTACTAAGTACCGTAACAACTTATGTTATAAGCACTAGAGAATGGAAATATATATAAATTTAAGCAATGTTATATATTTAAGATATTTATTATAGAAACACACATATAAATCCATGACCTAGGCGGGATTCGAGCCCGCGACCTCTGGCGTAACACGCGGACTAACATGTGGCGGACGTTACCAACTAGGCCAGCCGATCGTTACGTACGTGATCGAATAAATATGATATACCCTTTTTTTTTAAGTGACGAAGGGAAATGCAGTTACGAATGATACCTGGGAGCCCGGGTAGACCGCCAGACCTATGTTGGACTCTGCCATTGGGTAGCAATACCAACTAAACCCCTACGGGAGCCTTCAGCCGCTATAAGTGGAGGGTCCCGGATGTGCAGGCAACAGGACCCCTCCAGCGACAGGCTGACCTCGGCGAAAAGGCCAGACTTCACCTCCTCGGGGACTGTCCGGCTACGCTATGACAGTCCCCACGATGCCGTGTCTTTAGAAGTGGACCGGGTTCCCATTCCGGCCCGATATACCTGGTCCTGCCACAAATATTGAAACAAAGAAAAAAATTATTATTTAAATGCAAATAACATTTATTACTTGTATAGTGTGTTAGTTTAATACACAAATATAAAACGATTAAAAATACAAACGCCTTATTCGAAGTGGTCTCCATTGGCTGCAGTGCAGGTCCTTTAAACGTTGAGGCCAGTTATCAATACAAGCGCGCACCCTTTCCACGGGGAAATCACTGTCAATCGTTTGGATTGTTTCAGGGACTCTTAAATATCATGGCGTTGAGAGCAAGCTGTACTCTCTAAAACCCATGACCATGAATCATGATCCAGTGGATTAAGAACGGGATTAGACGACAACCAGTCTTCAGCTTTGATGAAATCCGAGACGTTCAGATCTAACCAAGACTGCGTGGACCGAGCTTTATGACCCGGCCCCGAGTCTTGCTGGAAGGGTCCTTCTCTTCCATACTTGGTTATTGAACATAGTGTTATTATGGGGCTTAACTACCTTCTCAAGAATGGTATCTTGGTACACTTGTGCCGATGTTTTGATTTCTCTGTCACAAACAAGGGAACTTTCATTGTACCTATTAACAGCCCGGTACACAAACATTTCGCTAATACCAAGTGTATGGAGTTCTAAAAATGCGTTTGGCTCTATGTCTACCTTGTGTAATGTAATCACAGTGATTACGTTCTCTTTATCACCCCACTCCATTTTAATATCTCAAAACATCGTACAGTGTGTTGGCGCCAAAATGAGAACACTCAATGAACAATCATATAAAAATGACAAATTCCAAATTCAAATGTAACATTTTTAATTTTTTTATTGTGACAGTTTTATGGCCGGACTAATTATAGATATTTATATACTTGTAACGTTAAAATTTAAGATTTCATTTATAATATACTAGTGATCCGTCTCGGCTCGTACCTTAACAAATCATACACGTAACCTTACCTCGTGATTCGCTGTATCCATAAGTGAAAACCGCGTGAATATCCGACCGGTAGATTTTATTACAATTTTTTTTCGATCGGAGCGATCTCACGACTAAAGACACCCATGAACGTCCGCAAAACTACAATAGCGACCTCCAATAGGTCATACTGACAGACAGCTTTTAGGGACTTTCATTTATTGTATAGATAGGGTTATGGTATGCACTGAGTAATAACTCGCGCGCTATGAATTACAAATTGTACATGAGTAAATAAATCATTATAATTTGAACGGATTGAAGTTTGTCAGGCTAATGGTTTTGTGTGCTTATAGAAAAATGTTCGCGCCTGTTGCTGGGCTTCCCTACCGCCTAAGCCTTCAAACCTGATCTATCTTAAACCGAAGCAATTATCGCACACAGCGCCCACAGCGCTTGCAGCGCTGGCGCGTCGCTAGAGCGCTGCTAAAGTAATTCTCACCTAAGTAGGAGCGGCGGACGACGGTCTCGCGCCAGCCGGGGCTGCAGTGCTCTCCAGGCACTGGCGGGGGCGACGGCGCCCGCAGCCCACAGCGCCCGCAGTGCTTCCAGCGCTAATCCTGCTGCTACAGCGCCAGGTCTGTCGCTGCAGCGGTTCAGCAGCCCGGAGATCATCGGCACCAGCTCTAGGCCGTGACTGGATGGTCTGAAAGAAAGAAAAAGTCAAAACATTTGTGTGACCTGAGATACCATACCCTCGCGTTTTCAACGTTTGCATTATTTCTCAGTCAAAATCACTTGGCCTGCAGATAGATATTTGATGACCATTTGCTATATTATTTTTGCGTAGTAGTACATACACACATTGGTGTTACTACGTGGGACGGACCATAACGGACCTAAAAAATATTATATTCGATGCAGACATTCATAAGTCACTTATTCTGGGGGCGGGGTGGGGCGTGGGGGGGGACTGATATTAATTTTTATGTTTCCGTAGCCAAATGGCATAAAACGGGACCCTTATAGATTCGTCGTATCCGGAATCAGGTCCCGTTTCTTGCCATTCATCCGTCTGTCCGTGCGTTTGTTACAGACTTTTTTTTACTCGGAGATTGTGCTTACTGATTGTTGGAAGCTAGGAATATAGTGTATTTTAGAAAAGGAAGGAAGAGGTAGTGCCATGCTGCATAGGAGGCGGTAGTGCTATGCATAGTGCAAGACGTAACATCCTCCTATGCAACGGAATTGGGCCGGCACAACCGGAAAATTACCTCTCGCTCACTTGTCACCGCCGCAAATTGACACCGTCGCTGTCCCGTTCCGTGCGGTATATGAGTAGCCGGTGGCCCATTGGGGAGGCGGGTGATAACAGGACAGATGCGTTATCTGTGTAAGAATCATGCGAATGTCCACGGGCGTCGGTCGTCATCAAAAGGCTCCGAGTGTTCGCTTGCCCCCTTATGCTATAAAAAACGCTGCACAGCGATATTTTTTTTAACAATTCTTTAGGTGCCTGAGGCATTTTCTGCCACGTGGTAAAACCTATGATCTGGCGATACTGTTCCCGAAACCACGTGTTACGCCATCTATCATAATATACCAGTACATGTTTTACAAGATCGTTAGCACGTAACTATATAATTTAAATAGATGGCGCTGATGTATATATGAAAATTATTTCAGAAGTGTCAACGTTTTTTTCTGCACTCACGGGGTGCCAGTATTATTTTTAATTCTAGCTACCTCAGTTCACATATCCTCCTGACGGCGATCGCTTTCGCTATGTCCACCTCCCACTTGAGGTCATCCGGTCTGCCCACGTTTGTGTCCAACAACAGCTCTTGCAGATATGGGAAGCATCTAACCTGAATTACATTAATGAGACTTACAACTGAGAATATTATCCGTACATAATATAAAAAGTCCCCCCAAAAGCTGTCTTAAGTTTAAGACAGTTTAAGAGTTTTTTTAAATGTTTTCTTTTAAGTTTTTACTTTTTCTTTAGTCTTAAAGTTTCCGATATCACGCGTAGAATAAGCTCACTAACGTGGCAATGGGATGGTCACAGACTCAGAAAAACAGATGGCAGATGGGCCAGTAAGGTTCTGGGGTGAACGCCGCGTTTGGGAAAATGAAGTATTGCTCTACTGTTCACCAGGTGGGAAGATGATCTCCATGCAGCAGCCGGTCTGGGATGACTGCGAGTAGCAGGAGATCGGTCGTCTTGGCATTCATTGAAAGATGTCCAGCAATGGACCGATAAAGGCTGGTAATCATTTTTTCCCCGTTTCGCAGTGAAGAATTTCATGGCATATAAAATATACGAATTATTTTTGTGTCACCGTATTCCGTGTCTGTGATCTCCTGCGTCACTTACCTGCGTCTCAGCGAGGCTGGTGTACAGCATGATCAGCAGTGACGTCGGCACGCCTCTGTTGGCCTTCAGCTTGTTCAATATCGACACTATTACTGGCACGTTCTCCTGTGAATAGAAAAAAAAACTTATTCGAAATTCAAATATTATTCAGAGTCTGTGGAAGTGAATTTAATACAATTTATAAAACTGTATCATGGGGACCAGACGACTTACAATAAAAATAAAAGTTTACCTTTCTGGACGCCATTAATGGAAGCCCTTTCAAACACTCCAACTTCACCCCAGGTCGGGCATCACTTGCAATTGTAAACACCAAAATAGGTAGAACCGCCACCGAGACCTCTTTTTTATCTTTTGCCAAATCAACGATCAACCTTAATGCTTTGACGACAAGCTCTTCATTCCCGTGCTTATCCAGTATAACACCAACGATGAAGGGAAGCAGCTTCAGTTTCAACGCATCATTCGTGTTGATTAAGTCGTCGAACCACTTATTCAATTTGGTAGGGTTATCGCTAATGCGTTCCAAAGTTTCTAGAAGTTTAAAGTGGTAGAACAAATGGCCGTCAACTTGGACTAGAGTCTGGAATGTTCTGTTCGCCTTGAGGTTGGCCATGTACAGACTATTGTTATGTTTCTCCATCTGGTAAATATCTAGAATTTTCGATGCCGCTTTCAGAGCGTTGTTAGTGAGGTAGGAAGGCAGATGGAGCCACTGAAGAGACAAACCGGCAAAGGCGTTGAGACACACAGCCGAATATTCGTATTTGCTTATTATATTTAAACCTGAAATGGAAATTCGAAAATACTAAAATCAATGTTTTGAAGTTCTTAAACCTAGAAAGGGAAAAGTAGTTCATAATTTCCAGTGCACGCAGAATAACCCTGTGCTCACACACCAGGACTACCCCCGACGTGTAGTCACCGATGAAGCTGCATTGGACACTTCGGTTAGCATCGAGCAGTCAAAAAAGTCTCTTTCTGACAAATCTACACGACGTTCGCCTACGGTGGCCATCTTTACAGACTGCGCAGAACTTATTATAGTGAACAACGTTCACCTCATGTTGGTAAGGTTATACATCGGCATATCCGTACTGTGGAGGCGTCCGCCCTTCTGTGTCTGACTAGCCCTCGACGTGTCCCGTTGCCTAAGAGATCCAGGCACCTTTTTTTTTTGGTGACGAAGGGGAATGCATTTACGCATGATACCTGGGAGCCCGGGTAGACCCCCAGATCTATGTTGGACTCGGCCATTGGGTAGCAATACCAACTAAAACCCTACGGGAGCCATCAGCCGCTATAAGTGGAGGGTCCCGGATCTGCAGGCAACAGGACCCCTCCAGCGACAGGCTGGCCTCGGCGAAAAGGCCAGACTTCACCTCCTCGGAGACTGTCCGGCTAGTCTAAGACAGTCCCCACGACGCCGTGTCATTGGAAGTGGACCGGGTTCCCATCCCGGCCCGACACGGAACACAGGGGCAGATAGCGCCTCTTTCGTACCCCCATTCGTCATCGGCGGGGAAGGCCGCAAAAAAGTAAGATTTTAGATTTTTGATCTCAACGATCCAAACACACAGGGGTGTGTTTCAGAGTTAGATTTTAAAAAACTTACATAGATTAAAAAGCTCGTGCAAGTACAACGCGGACGTGTTAGAGAGGTTCTCAGCCAACAACATGATCGTGAAGCCGGCTACGTTTTTCAGCTCGGGCACGTCCAGAGAGAAGCAGCGCTCGATCAAGTTGTAACAGCCTCGAGGATCGCGGCTGAAACATGACACACAAGATACTAGCAGCCGCTAGCGATTTCACTCGCTTACTTCGCTGTTATATATAATTTTAAGATACTCAATAAAGTACTTCTATTCTATTCTAGCCAAAGTCCATTACCCTGTGAAGGTGACTAATTTCTCTTCATTGATTCCCCTTGGTTTGCAGCGGAATCAAGACGGAGTTACTATGAATTTGCTCTCTTAAAGCCTCCTGGAGAGCAGCCGATCTTAAAAAAGCGATTTGTGAAGGCAAGAAAAAATCATAATCTTTAATATTCGAGATGACAAAACTATAAGTCTTAAGTTTAAGCCTAACTTCATTGGTGTTAACAATAGTAAATCTCTGAGGACTCAAGCACTGGGAAAAGTAAACTATTTTTAATGAAAGAGGTTGATTCACCTAATTGTGAACATTGCGGCACTACTGGTGACTTTTGTAGGATTCAATTGTGTAATATTAAATATGTTATCAGTTGGCTCTGTCCATAGCATTATGGCTGAGCCAGCCATTGTCTGATGCGGCAAAATTATTGTTTACATTTAAGTTTTAGATTGAGGTAACTAGTGCAAGGGGTGATTGATAAGTATCCGACAAACGACAAAGAAAATCTGTAATAATGTATTTAAAACAATTTTATTTCTCAACGTAGTTTCCTTCTACCTCGATGCATTTAGTCCAGCGCTTCTCCAATGCCGTTACACCAGTTTGATAAAATGTTTTCTCTAACCCCTCAAAATACTCGTCTACAGCGACAATGACTTCATAATTTGATGAAAATCTTCTGCCACCTAACCATATTTTGAGATTCGGGAATAACTGGAAATCGCACGGGGCCAGATTTGGGGTATAGGGGGGATGCGTTAACAATTCGAACCGCAATTCATGGAGTTGGCAACTGCAACCCTTGACTTTTTAGCTAAATGAGGCCGTTTCTTTCGGGTTTCTTCACTAATTTTTGCAGCAATCTTGCCTAACACTCTCCACTTATTGTGTTTTCTCTACAAATAATCCACTAAAATAAACCCTCGATCCCAAAAAACAGTCGCCATCACTTGGCCGGCCGACAAAAACGTTTTTGCTTACTTCAGCGCAGGTTTTCCGCTCTCAGTCAGTAGATTGTTCCTTTGTTTTAAGAGTACAATTATCTATCCATGTTTCATCTACTGTCACACAACGCCGCAAAAGTTAGTATCACGCTTAAACAGCGCCAAACACTCCGACGAATCGTCCACTCGACGTTGCTTTCGGTTGAACAGAGAGCAAACGCGGCACCCATCGGGCGCAAAGCATTTCATTCGCAAATGTTGGTGTAAAATGTTAAAAACGCGTTTAGAGGAAATGCTTACTATCTCTGCTACCTGTCGCAACTTTAAGCACCGATCATTCAAAACGATTTTTGAATCTTTTTGGTCATGTCCGGATTCGTAACTTCATTTGGACAGCCAGACCTTTTGGCGTCCCCTCACACAAATTCTATCAGTTCGAATAAATTCAAATTTGGAGTTCTATTTTCGAAAAGATGCAATAAATTTTATTTGTCTATCTTTTTTTTAAGTTCGTCGTTTCGGCCAGTTATCAAACAGCCCTAGTATAATACGATAGTATTGACGTTGTAACGCTTTGTACAGAAATGCTGTAGAATAAATACAAAAATTAAAAAAAAAAAAGTAAATTATTTGACATTGAACATACCCGTGAGTCACTAGAGCACCGCACAGCCTGGCCAGCAGCGGCAGGAAGGCTGTGATGTATTCCATCTTCTGTTGGTATATCGCTGCGTCCAGGACCGCCGAAAAAGCCGCGAACGTGCACTCAACTAACTTCGGATCGCAGATCTGAAAAAAATCGTGGGCATTGTATTATGTATCACGTTTTTGGAAGGTAGTGCCATGTTGCATAGGAGGAGGTAGTGCATGCATCCCCACCTTGGTTCAAGCCTTGTTGTGGCACTCGTGGTAACTTTTGTGGGTATTCGGCACTATATAATGAGCCGCAAGCCCCATACGGCCGTAAAGTGACATCTTCAGTGTCGCGTTTCGTGCGGCTTGTGAGTAGCCGGTAGCCCATTGGTGGGGGGTGAAGGAGGGAAACATATCGGCATAGTAATTATATGGATGTTCATGGATGTCGGCAGTCATAAAAATGCTCCGATTGCTCGTTTATATAGAACAGGATGTTGGTTTTATCATATCTTGTGTCATCGCATAGACTAGCGCACTGTTATTCTGCTACACCATAAAATTATACAGTTTCATTGATTTTTTTTTTCTGAACCTGAACTTGGCTGTGGATGTGAAGAGAAGGACCAACACAGCTTTATCAGGTTACTGTGAGAGCTCGTCGGGCGAGACAAAGTTTGTGGTCGGAAGAGGGCCGACGAATCACGCCCTCACGAGTCGTGGATGATTGGCTCATTGGAGGATCGTGACCGGCGAGGACGCTCTTACACATTGATGGGCGGAAGAGTCGCGCGCTGTGGTCTCAGAATTCCTAAGAAACAGTATAAATAGGTATAGCACAAACCTGTTGACAACTTATACAGGCAATCAGTAAGGATGACTGAGCCGGTGTTTGGGGCAGACTAAGGAGCAACTGCCAAGGTCTGACACCTCGGTTACTCTTCTGAGGATTATATGTCAACCATAAAAACACTGGACGGAGCAATTCCAGGCTGTTTGATGATACACTGTGAATCAATATTTTATAACTTAGGAAGTTCCTAGTAAGAAAAAATGCCATGTTGTATTACTGCCAAATTTGACTGACAAACCAAAAATTTTAAAATCAAACAATAGTTAACAATCTCACACGAAATGAATATTCATACTCCTTTGCCTA
The DNA here is from genome assembly GCA_017140195.1 of Eumaeus atala. NCBI lineage: Eukaryota > Metazoa > Arthropoda > Insecta > Lepidoptera > Lycaenidae > Eumaeus > Eumaeus atala. Next base: position 247,435 of record JAFELO010010721.1, on the reverse strand, counting down.
AATACTTTCAACTGAAGTATATGAACTCATTAATAACACTTTGTCACTCAAATAAATATATAAATAAATAAACGCCTTTATTGCTGACAAACAAGTTAAAACATATCAAATGTAATATAAACAACAAATGTCTACTCTGCGTGTCCTGCAGACACATAGGCCTCCTCCAGCCCCTTTCATGTCTTTCTATCCCTGGTCAATCTTAACCAGAGCGGTCCAGCAACCTTCCTAAAGTCATCCGCCCATCACTTCCCTTGCCTTTCTCTCATCATCTTGGTACTACATCTTGGGACCTATTCAGTTACGGTTCTAGTCTATAGTCTCATGTGATCTATCCATCGCCACTTTAGCCGTCTTGTTTATGTAGTGATGTCTTAAAGCTTTGTTATCTTTCTGGGTTATGGCGCTCCTTTCTTGTCTTTCCTTTTGAATCTCAATATGCACCTCTCCGTACTTCTTTGGCATCTTTAATTTGAACTGCATTTTATATGTCAGTGCCCAAGTTTGGCAGCCATATGTTAGGACAGGAAGAATGTATTCAAATGTTTATTCAAATAAATATAAATAACATTAAATTATAATAATGAAAGAAACGCTAATAATAATACTAAAGATGTCGTCCTAGCCGAATTTCGGCCACAGCTATCTCTATAGAGATTAGCCAACAGTGCAGGACATAGTATAGTGCACAGGTGTTCTTCTGGTTCCATCATCGTCCTATTAAGATATGACAGCAGTCTGACAGGACTGGAGGAAAATCAATTGCAGCACCAGCTTACCGTGCTCTCTGAGGCACGGAAGAGTAACATCACCAACTTTCTGACTTTGGACTTTTGTTAGAAATCAAAAAATTACAATAACTATTTGGTCGGACCCAGGACTCTAACCCAATACCTCATGACTGTGGTGGGACAAACTTACCACTAGTCCACGGGGCATTCTAAAGAAACACTGTTAAATATGAGAATTATTAACCTTAATCTTAATTATGTTCAGAAAATAAAACCATGTTAAAGAAACACTAAAATCGAATTTAAAATAATAGTTTTTTTACTGCCTATTCAAACCTTAAATATAAAGTACCACTACGAAGGTTCTACTCACGTGTATTCAGGGTGTGTACAGAGTGCTTGCATTTGAACAAGAATATCATCTTCAACATCTTTAGTCTTTTCTAAAACAGTAATAAATGGGTGCTGTGGTGATCTCAGCGAGAACTGACATTTGTACGGCTGACCTGGGATCAATCTGGACTTCAGATCTAACACAAGAAGTCCTGCCATTGTTGATATTATTGCTGTGTAGTTGCTGGAAAATAGTACATGGTATAAGTGAAGTCTGTTTATATAGCAATAATAAATTTTTTTACCATTTCATTCAGTTTTAATTATTTTAGATAAATTTTATCAAATGTTCTATTTTATTTTCACACAATTTCTACTACTTTTAATAATAGTACAAATTGTATTTTGTTAAAGTATAGGGGGATAAATCAATAATCGGAGCTTTTAAATGACTACAAAACGTCAACATAATTACTATGGATATAACCCCCTCCCACCAAAAAAGACCACAGGCTACTTACAAACTGCATGAAACAAGACACTGAAGATGTAACTTTACACTGGTATCATGTGAGAGATAGGCTTTTTATATGTCAGTGTCAAAGACCAGTTCCACTGCAAAGCTGCATAGCAAAACCTAATAATTATATTTCAATAGTCATTAAAAAGGTCAGGCTGCTCCTGCTGCTTTAAGCTGTCATTATTATTATCATCAGCCTTTGGCAGTCTACTGCTGGACCCTATGTCTTTACATACGCGACATGAACGCGACAACCATTGTACATCCTGTCGCACGCATACAAGATTGGTACAGATATAAATAATACTTACTTAGTAGCATGTAACAGAGTTACTACTGTGGACATGGTGTGTGCTATCTCTAACACTCCCAGCTCTACTAAAGCCAGCAAGCCCTGACAAGCTGTCAGGCTAACCTTGAAATCATTGGAAGAGCACTTCTCCCTTAAATAGTTTAGCTCCTCATTTTCCAAGACGAATTTCTGTCTCTCGGTAGGAACATATTTAGATTTTATGTTCAAAATTAATTTATCAATTGCATTAACTATAAGTACACTGTTATTAGTTTTCAATTTATATTCTATTTCATCCATTGTAATATTCAAGTATTATTTATATTCTTTTATTATAAAAATGTCCTATTATAATCCAAAATTCAAATACACGTTCCACCGGCTGATGTGACTGTTTGAGTTGTTTTTAAGCCAAATGTCAATGTCACATATGTTTTTTTTAATTGTATCACCGTATAAACTTGTATTAATGGAAACAGAGTCATGAGACTGCTTTCGTGTTGAGTCATAAGTTACAAGTGTCTTTCATAGTTATTTTGTTTCTTTTATTTTATGCTATTTTGTTAAGTCAAATTGCCTATTTGTGTCTGTTTGTGGGTTGGTGAAGGTATTGTGTCAGTTTTTTTCCGAACTTTTTATTTTACAGTAGTTTTAACAATGGAGGAACTTCTTGTTCCCGGCGAAGGCTGTGTTTCACCTGTTTCTACATTAACACAAATGGATATGGAAAAGGTGCAAGCGCCCAAATTCAAAAGCAAATCCAGCTTCTAACCCAAAAATAAATGTTGCGAATTCCCAAAATATGTCTCTTTCTACCTAACTTACGTGAATCCGAAACTTGAGAAGGAGAATAACAAATATTCCTTTCATGATATTAGACCTTTTTTTGTTCGCCCTTTTAAACAAGAACTAGAACCCAACTTGGGTGTAGTTCTTAGAGCCATTCAATTTGGTCATTTTCTTTTCGAAAATAAGATTGAAAATGATAAGTTGAATGGGATGAAGCGTGTGGAAATATGTAGTGAATGATTTTCCTTGAAACTGGTAGTAATACATGTATTTTAAATCAATAAATTAGTGGAAATGGTATAGAATGTATATTGTTTATTTAAGTTAGAATACTAGGTCATCTATCGATTTTAAAAATTCGTGTGATACTAATTCATTCATCATGTGTGCTAGCTCAATTTGGTTATGATACTTCGATACTATTCGTACGGGAGTACATATCTTTGTTCCATTTATATCCATACATACTAACCAGCACATTTCTTTTTACATGAACAAGCAAACAAATTGAATAAATATTATAGGATTACAAAGTTATTTATGCATGTTTTTTTAGCTTGCAGAATAGCCGGTGGCCAATGTTAATAACAATAATGTCACCGCAGAAAAAATCTGAAAGTCTGATGTCATTTGTCTAATAAATTTCCATACTCCAAATTTGCATAACAAATAACAATACTATTACTTTCTCAAATTTATTTCCAAATTTCTAATTTTATCATCAACTGTGTTACAAAATGTCAAACCCACCAAGCGAAAATATCCAAAAACAAATTCAACAGGACTGGGCTAACAGAGAATATATCGAAGTAATAACAGGCAGTATCAAGAAAATTACCGATTTTCTCAACTCATTTGGTACGTACATTTTTAATTTACCTAAAATTACACGGATTTTGTTACATACTTTTAAGTTTATTTAGAATTAAAAATACAGAATTATGGGCGTGAGTAATAAAACACAAATCTATTTGTACTACAGTTTCAACTTTGAGTATTTACACTTTTTGAAATTCAATACCTGTAATATTACCAAGTAATACATTACAATTAACCCATGTAAAAAACAGGCAGTTGTAAGGACTGCCTCTATTCCCGAAACGGCGACAGGTGAAAACTGAAAAGTATCAAGTATCTATGACCCGAATTTTGTAGCTTGTAGCTCCGCATAGCTGCTACGATTTAGCTTACGCCGCGCTTCAACACTGCTGTGCTACGTATTACATTGCCGATAAACCCATATTTTTTCCTGTCATAACGGTAAAGATAAAGAAGTTAGTGACTATTAAGGCACTGAATATAAAATGTACATATTGTTAAATTATTGTTAATTACTTTTATTTACCTTCTTGTGTAACAAGACTGTTGCCTAGATAATAAATAGTTATAACTAGTTTATGCTTTTTTAGATATGTCCTGCAGATCTCGTTTGGCATCATTAAATGAAAAACTGACCACACTAGAACGGAAGATTGATTATTTGGAAGCATGTGTATGTGCCTATATTATTTGCTATGTGTAGATTCTAATAGCCATCCATTGGTAAATGGGCTAGCAAACATTGAAACAATTTTGATGATACTGGTCCAGTACTTCCTTTGCTTAGCATGTTTAGATTTCATCCATAACCCCATCTACTAATACAAATCCCAATTCTCTGCCCACCCCAAATGTATGAAAAACTCCAGACTATGAAACAATAGAGCACCTTCAATGCATGTCATTATATGAACTGTGGATACCAGGAAAAATAGGAATACCTATTTCAAAATTTTAACATGAAAATTGATTTTAATGTATGCTTGTTATGGAGTTATTTAAATGTATTTTCCTATTGCTTGAACTCCTTTTTACATTCATTCAATTTGATCAATGTTAATGCCGAGTTCATAATTTAAAAAAGTTACAATTAATTTATGAAATATATTGGTATGATGCAACAAAAAGAGCAATATCACACTAGTGGTATACTACTGGATTCCTGTTGATTATGTGCCCAGAAAATGCATTGTGTCTAATAAACAAACATCTCTCATGTGTGAGGTGTATATACATCTTTATTGTTGTGTTAACAGCAACTTGATGATGTAATAAAATATGTTAACAACAAAATGGATTGTGATGGGATGCAATTGCAATAATAACAAAATATTAACATAATATAATCTTGATTACAGGTAACAAAAGGAGAAACATTAACATAAATATGTACTGAAGAATGTACAATTTCAACATTTTAAAAGAATTACAATAGAAGCATAAAGATGGCTAAAGCGTAGCTTTTAAATACATATACTGTATTATAAGATTTCTCCAAATGGTTCGTGTAATAATATTGAATATAATTGTTTTGTAATTAATTGTTAATAGTTACAGAAGGGATGCCATAGGCACTTCAGTTGTGTGATGGTGACTTGCCATCTTGGAGAAACGAGAAGGAAAATGTGAAAGCAGTGACTGAGATATTGTCTATCTAATCTTGCAATTCTGCAGAGAGAAATAAACAAGGGAGACAGAGTGTACAATATATTTGCTGGTCACTTTCGACATAAGACTGCTGCACATTAGGCTGGCTTCCCTTCTCTATCTGTATTATATCTAAGAATATTACACATGGTATTGCTCGCTAAATTTGTTGGTTTGCACATTAGTGTGTATAGATGTATCAAAAAAAAAAAATGCATATTGAGCATGAAATGTCAACTAACAAATTCAGATTCTATATTTTTCTATACCCTACTTCAATGGATAAAATGCAACAACCACTTGTTTTTGACCCATCAGTATTGTTAGTGTGTTAGAGGAAAGATGTGTACAAATCTGTTCACCAACTTTAATGTTGAATGTATATAGTGGACGTTTAATAAAATTTTCAAATGATAGGACGCGTGAAGGCAAGACCTTTTATTGTTGGTCAAAGCATTTGTTCGTCCGCACAGTTACTACGCCGATGTGAAGGGGAGCAGTACTTTGCTCCTCTCTACTATGGATCACCGGCTCACAAACCGCACGTAACGCGCCGCTGAAGTTTGTCACTTTGCGGCAGTATCGTGTGAGCGAGAACTACCCAATTTCACCGGCCCAATTTGGCTGCAATGCAGGAAATATCTCTTACTAAAAGCTAGCATAGGTTTCCGCAAATTTCGATTCCGTTAAACTAATATTTTGACTATTGGTTCTATTTCTGCTTTTCTCATTTACATTCCATCAAATACCCATTGTCTTTTTGTAGAAAATGCTGCGAGTCTGTTGGAAAATTGTCAATTCATAAAAATGAAAAATTTATTTATTGGATGAGATATGAATTTATAGACTTTTTATATTTTGTTATAATTAAATTATTAAATTCTAGATACTTAATCAGATTTTTTTAAACTTCAAATCAAGTGATTGACGGTTTTATATTAATGTGTGAATGGCACACATCAATATAAAACTGGTCCAAACTAGTACACGGTAACCTTATCTGTACATCTGTACACCTCGCTGGAACGCCCCTCCCCGTTGCGTTGTCACCTCCCCGCGCCCACCCCGATTCACGTCGGCAAACTAGAATAGAATGCCGACTTGACGTCATCGACGTCAGGCCTACAAACATTTTAACTGGAATATATACTTTTTTCGACGAGAATAAGGACCCGTGCACGAAATATAAAGGCGGTTCTTTAACTGTCATTTTGAGCGTCCTAATTTTAAATTTAGACGTTAAATGGGCAAATGAAGGAGTGACTGCGTGTTACGTTTGCTAATTATTATGTGAACTGTGCATGTGGAAGTATGTGTTACTTTTTAGACGACCATCCCTTTTTACCTTACATCACTTTGGTACATGGTCTAAGCTTTTTACTCTATTATTTGCTTATGGTTTTTCAAAGAGAATAGCTATTCCCTGTCCAACGCCACAGCTTGAGGCGGCTATTGCTTTACCCGTCGTTTGTCCACTGAAAATATATAAAATCTGATTATTTTTTATAGAATAGAGATGCAAACGAGCAATTGGAGCCTTTTTACGACTACCGACGCCCATGAACCACAATTTCAATTCCGATGCGTTGCCCTGCTTCTCCATCCCACCAATGGGCCACCGGCTACTCACAATCCGCACGAAACGCGACACTGAAATGTCACTTTACGGCGTATCATATGAGCAAGAAGTACTTCCCCGGTCGCGCCGGCCCAATTCCGTTGCATAGGAGGCTGTAGTGTCATGCACTATACATGGCACTAACCCCTTTTATGCAGCACGGCACTACCTATTTCAAAAAATTATTGATTTAACATGTTGCGTAAATAACTTCCAACTAACTCGCATAACAGGTAACTAACGCGCTGAGTTGCTAACATAACAAGTAACTAACGCGCTGGCGAACCACAACAAGAGCCGACTGCACGTTTCATCCCGTATATTAGAAAAAATACACCTCTATGGATTTTGGATCACGAAAAAAACAAAGTGAATTTTTATGTTTACCAAAGTCTGTGTGCAATATGCACGGCCATACTGGACCCTGTGGCAGCGGTGGGGTTGCCCAGAGCCAGAGAACCTCCGCAAGTGTTCACGACATCAGCATCCAACTTCAGCTTTCTGATGGCTGCGATTGTTTGAGATGCAAATCTGTCGTTTATCTGCAGGTAGAGAGCTCACCTCAGATCACATTTCTATTATTTTGTCTAACTTCGCTTTCAAGAGATGCGATAAAATTATGTAATTGATAGCCTAGTTATAGGCCTCATGTTCACTAGGGCAGAGTTAAGAAAATATACCAAAAAAATAGAAAGTATTTCTACAGAAAATAAACTCAATCACAGATGCATATAAAATATATACCTCAACAAAATCCACATTCTGTGTCGTCACTCTGAGGTCATGTAACAGTTTACTGATAGCTACGGTATCTTCTTGTCCGAGATCACCGTCACCACATCCAACGCATGTCCAGCCAACCACCCTGGCGAGAGGTGCAAGGTTGTGCCGCAACATTGACTCTTCATCAGCTAGTACCAACGCCGCTGCGCCATCTGCTGGGGCCTGGTATACAGAGACTATCAAAGCTTATTACACAACTCCAATTTTCTAATTTCTTCTTTCAATACGGAAATCCTAAATCGTTGAATCAAACACTGAGCAGGACTAATTAGAACTTTCAGTGTCTGCAATTTTAGGGAAAAGTTAATTTACGTAGTAGCGCGCTATACATATCTTGGATATCCAGATTTATTTAATGCATTATTATTGAATAATTAAAATCATCAGATCAATTACGTTATCACTAGTTGAAGAATAATCATAACTTTCTTCTGCACACTACATTTTTATGATATACCTGCGTCCATCGGTACTTCCTTGCCGATACGTCCTAGGGATCTGTAAATTAGTTTATTCATATCTTAAAAGTGCGTCTTCTACGATATCATTACCGATACCTCTTGTGCAGAGGACGTTTGTGAGTGTTGGTGATAAAGAAAGGTAGCCGTTAAAGGTAGAAAAACTTAGAATGAAATTAAAAACTTGCGGATGAATTAGCTTGGGTGACGATCTTTCCGTTTTCTAACAAAATCGGTGCGTTTGCTAGGTCTTCGTGTGTCAGCTCCGCGATGGGTATTTCATCCACTGTCACAGCAATCTCTTTCTTTTTGACAACTGTCAGACTTGAAATTTCTTTCTTAAATGTGCCTGCTCGCTGAGCTAAAATCCGATAATTTACAAATAACTATCTCCGACTTAGTGCATACGTGTGAACGACCGAAACGATATGTAAGCGGTACTGCCATGTTGCATAGGAAGAGGTAGTGATAGTGACATGCATGGCGCATAACTACATCCTCCTATGTAACGGATTTGGGCCGGCACGACCGGGGGTAGTACCTCTCGCTCACTCGATACCGCCGTAAAGTGACACCTACGATGGTCATGGGCGTTGGTAGTCGTTGAAAGGCTCCGATTGCTCGTTTGTCGTATTCTTTTTTATAATCCACTTAACACCACCGTAAAATGACATCTACGTTGTCGCGAGGGCAACGTATCGGCATAGTAATTATGCTGATGTTCATGGGCATGGTAATCGTAGAAAGGGTCCGTTTTCTCGTTTGTTCCCCTATACTATAAGAATAATCATTAAGAGGATATCAATGGGCGTTTATAGTATCTTACTTAGCCAAATGTAATCACAGCTAGTTTTAAACGCTACTAATAAGTACTAGAATGGCCCATTGAAGTGGAGGCCACGTTTAGGAAAAAAGTGTTGGTCGAACGTTCACTAGGTGGGAAGACGATCTCCGTGCAGTGGCAGGTCCGGGGTGGACGCGAGTAGCAGGAGATCGGTCGTCTTGGCATACATTGAGAGAGGCCTATGTCCAGCAGTGGACCGGTAAGGTCTGATGATGATAATGATGGCCCATTGCTGGGGAGGAGGAAAGGAGGACAACGTATCGGCGTGGTAATTGTGCGGATGTTCCTGGGTGTCAGTAGTAAAAAAAAAGGCTCCGATGTCACGTTTGCTCACCTATGCCTAAAAAAGAACAAGTTTATGCCCCTACCTACCTTTCATAAATTTTTTAAAACTTTCCAGTGTATAGTGGTCACAATCCTCTCGTCTCAAATCATATCTTCCCCCAATACCTTCAGCTAGTTTCACCAACTGAGAATGTGCGCGTACTTCAATGCTTAGCGGGTCTTGTAATTTATATCGAGAGCCCAGCTTTGTTCCAAATCGTACGTCCCGCACAAAGAGGGGTAAAGACGACATCACTTCTGTTCCACCGACAAGACATATCTTCGCAGAACCCGTCAGGATGTCCTGCAAACAAGTTTGAAAAGTTATCCTTGCTGCATTGCAACTGAATCGGGACGGCGGTGGTGGTTTTGCTGACGCGCTTCTAGCGGTTAGTGTATATCTGTTTGAAGGAATTGGGTGGAGTCGGGTAACGTATCTGCCAATTAACATCCGGTGTCCGTAGTGACCTAATGGTTCCGATTTCTCATTTGTCCCCTTATGCTTTAAAAGTTCAATTATTTTCAATTGATATATTTTCTTATTAGGTCGAACTTTAGTAGGTAATACTAAATACCTACCTACTAAGCAATTTGGCAATTATCGACACTCATTAACCAACCACATATTATACAGATGCGTTGCTTGTTCACCCCATTTCCGCCAATGGATCACAAGTTACTCATAAACGACACGAAATACTGCGGATGTGTATGGTCGTCCGTACTAGTCTTAAGCCCTCGATTGCTCGTTTGAACCCCTATAGAAAAAAAATTGAATCGTGATGGCATGTCCACCTCTTTGGCAGCCATACGGCAGATGGACATGCCAACTGTGATGGCATGTGTGTGTGCGAAACAGGGACCGGAACCGCTTACCCTTAAGGGGTATTTGTTTGGGTATTTCATAGACTTGTTTTCAAATATCCTATCACTCCGATAATTAGATCGTCGACTTGGCCTGGCTAAATTGTTACCCGATCAATAGAATTAATTCGGGTAAGGACTAACCGAATTCGAAAACCTTGTTATGACTTACCCATTCATTGGGGTTCTATAACGCGCAAGCAACTTAAACTTCTGCGCATACTCAATTCGACTTATAATGGCGCGGTCCTCTTTCTGCGTCTCTTACCGACTGTCTAACTTATGTTACTAGTCATTGCAATATCGTAAGCAAGGTGTTCGAAATAAAAGTTATTCTTGTTTGACTGTCAGCTCAAGTTAAATACAAACAGCAATAATGGCTATTTCTCCCCAGACCACATATCCGTTACCTCTCGCTTTGGACTCAAAAAAAGTGCCATCACCAGTCTTTTTTACAATGGCTACCAAACCACACAAATCCTCAGCCCAGTGATTGTGGGGGCACATAGTATGGTTCTGCCCCAGCGAAGTGTTTAACATTGGCCTGCAAAAAGCTGATATTTCGGGTCATTACTCTGACATTACAGCCTTTGCTACCGTCTGTTTGCCCCGATCCTGGTTAAGAGGAGCAATATTCCTACGAATAATAGGAGGTTTGCATTTCAGTCCCCCGATTATGTGGTCTACACGCTTACCGGTTGCCTTACAAACCGCGCAGTTCTCCTTTTCCGTGCAAGCACTAGACTTATGTCCTGCCCGCAACGGAAATATAATCCACTTCTATCCCCCGGGGAGGGGCAAAAGACAGCCATTGCCAGACACTTGTAGCAATGTCGAGGTATTGTTTCAAGTAGTTGAAGGCTCACACGGCCCCAGCTCACACAAAAACTCTCCAGGGCCATCAGCCTTTTGCCTACTGCTGCCGCGAATTTCAACAAAACAGTCCCATTGCCCCTTCGTCTCGGTTTTATTCCTCCCACAGTAACTTGATCAAGAGGGCAGCCTCCTTCTTTAGCGCCTGCAGCTACGATACGTTCCGCACTGGCAGCATCATCAAGCCCCAATAGGGCAAGAAAACACTCCAATGGTCCATAGTATTAAGTATTCTTATCGAAAGTTGCTATAACATTGGGGGCATACTGTAATTTAATTGAATAAAACTGCTATGGTGATCTTAAATTAAGTATAGTTAATTACTTCAATAATATAGTATCAGTGTTTGTTGAACGTTAACAATTCTAAGCAATTTTTTTAGAAGACTGCTATTGTAATGTAAATCTACAAGATACCTATACGTAGATAATGTGTGGCTTTAACAATGTCATCGTAATCATTGATATAATAATAGAACACGTTTTATTTAATGAGACTGCTGGCATAATGACCCATTGGGAAGGCGGTGGGTTAAAAGTAGGGCAACACATCGGCATAGTAATTATGCGGATGTTCATGGGCATCAATAGTCGTAAAAAGGCTCCGTTTGCACCCTTATACTATAGAAAATAAAAAATATTTTACATAGATATAGGTACGTATAAAGTATAGTATAGTAAATGCGGTTAATAACACGATACTTGGGTCGCAGTTATCAAAGCCTTTTTTAAGTAGCGTTAAATATTTATGAAAATAGTTCTCAGGCAAAAAAATAAGTCTAATTCATAAACAAAACAAAAATAAACATTACAATCGTATTTTTATTTACTTTGATTTGCTTTCTTATTTCTCAATAACTGCTTTTATTTCAATATAACAATATTTTAATTGTTCATGAGGGACATTCTCAAGCCTTTTCCTAATTGATACAACCATCAAATTACGCATACAAGTGCGGGGAAAGAATTCTTTATCATCTTCTATGTCTAAGCATTGTCTTGCGGTATGCAATAACGCTTCTTTGTCTGTAATATTAGGCCTAGATTAATTCTTACCTGTAATAATAACAATAATTGTTACTTAGCTTTTTCAGTATAAAAAACAAGTTGAGCTGTCGCGCCGCGTGTAAATTACAAGTATTATTTAAGACAGGAATCGCACCTTTTTGTAGGTGATAGTGATGGTTGACTGTAGTTCGTTATTATTTGCCTTTTACACTATTACAATTTGTATATAAAAAAAATTAATATTTGTAAATCAAAGAAATATTTAATTCTCCTCAATTTATCTATAGATTATTAGAAATACGACAGGTAGGTATGTAAGTATACAATAAATAACCCATGATTAAAATCTATCTTGATACAGTTTTCTAATTCTTCTTCGGAATCAACTTAAATGATATTTAAATACATGTAAACACTTAAGTCCAGCCCCCACGTTAACAACAATGCACACAAGTATCGGCATTCACTGTCTACTCAACACCGAATTAAATTAGTTCCGCAAATTCATAGAATCTAGAAAGAATTAAAGTCATCAAGAAGTAGAGAAAGCATGGGCGGAAAAGAAATAAACATAAGGTAACCTTATCATGGTAAGTGCTTAGATATCAGCCCCTTATTTTTGTGATGGAGCCTCCGAAGTAGTTAACCTTATTAAAAAACTTCCACGTTGATAGATTTACACTATCAATAAGTTACATTTTCATTTGGGTCAGATCGCAATATTGTTTCCCTTTAGATAGGCTTAATCAAAAAAGGGGATTTCCGGTCCGAAACGCACGTACACAGTCGTGCCAACCCAATTCGGCTACAATGAGCATATGCCTCATGCCTAACTTAATAACTTACCATAGCTCCGCTAATAAGCGCTTGCAACCCGGAGCCACACATCTTGTTGACAGCTAAGGCAGGTCTGTCTATAGGAACACCTGAATAGTGGCCACAATATCTTGGTGTTTTCCCGCCATCACATTGACTAAGCTAAAATAACAAACATTAACATTTTAAGTAGAGGCATCTATGAAACTGTTGGGCTTCACGAAACAAAAGGTAACAGCAAAATTTGAGAATATGTAAAATCTAATAACAAACCGTTACGTGAAGAATTGGCATCCAGTGGGAGTGAGCTTTCCTAGCAGGTTACACTGTTATGGTTTGAGGATATTGATGACACCTTCTGATTTAAGTGCTAACTTTACTAAGAGTAAGGTATAAACTTCTAAGACAACCGAGTGTCGACAGAAGTGTACCTGTTATTTTTCCAACACTATGTAATAAAGTGTATTCCAATGTAGCGAATACAAAAAAATATTATGTAAAAAAAGCGTGTAAGCATGCATTAATACATATAATTACATAGTGAACATTCCCGATAACTGTGCAGTCAACTAATGAGGCGTCTAGATTGGCAGAGTGGATAGCATCCTTCGCCGCTGCTGCAAATATTTGCGAAGCTGGCAGGTTTGTAAAATGACCGCCATACTTACAAAATGGCGTCCTTTTGGCGCCAACTACATACATTCCTGAAAAATAAACGTAGTTACATTATCTTTGTCTGAAAAATAAATGCAATTTTTACAAGGATAACTGGACGAAAATACTTCGATCGAATTCTTATTAAATCTTAACTTTATTTTGTCCTCTATTCATAATAACAAAAGGATATTAAAATTCTTCGGTACATAACAAAGAAAGTAAGCGGGAAAAAGTATACTCTCTAGCAATCCCAATTGTGGAGGAAAAACGTCGCAAAGATATTAAGAAAGACAGGACCTAGCTTTTAGGTGTATTAAAATATATAGTCAGTAAAAATATAAAGTGAGTAAGTACTCAAATTGAATCCTCTCTTCTACTTTTTAAAACTACCTACTTAATAGGTACGTACTTCGAGCATTTTAGATTTGATTAATGATCTTCCCTTTATTCTCTTCAAATCTTTTATACTGTGAATAAAATTGTATGGAATAGCAATAAACACTATTAAGAGAGTATGTAAATATTTAAGAATTCATAAGCATATTTTACATTGCATTTTTCGTTACCAAAGGATATAGATTTGCATGAAATTATTAATTTAATTATCTAATTAAGTATCAGTAATTTATTCCTAATTAGGTTAGTTTGAAAATACAAGTTCATGTATGTAAACAAAAATACAGAATATAAAACTTACCTCTACAAACGTACGTCATAGCCTCACCGAGGTTTTATCTAATTGATAAAAATAAGCCCAGCTGAATGCGCGTTTGTGTAAATAACGTAGATTATATTTGCTGTGGATTCTTATGAAAGTCACGCTTATTTTTAGAGTTTATTCCCTAAGAAACAATTTAAAGGCAATAAAGCAATCGAGCGTGACAATGTGCCGCGCTTGCGAAACGTTCACTTGAGAAGTACGTAAAATTGTGTCACGTGACACGCACAAGGCCACATATTCCGCACGAAGCACGATAGCATAACCGAGATATTAAGGCGGTACCGTGTGAGCAAAAAATTAGGTCCGCGTGCGAGCCTATTTTTTTGCAATGCAGCAACGGTAACACCGCATAAGACTCAAACTCATGTAGGTTTTTTTTCTTTTCTCTTCTACTGTGTGTGATTTTTACACTGTTTAATAATGATGTCGTTGTCCTCTTCCTCTCATCTTTCGGCGTCCCTGTACTGCCCTACTAAGCGCTAAAGCGGTATCTCAGTGAAAGAGTTTCGAGATAATTTTGGTCTTGTAAAATTCGTTTTTTTCTTACTTTGTATATTGAAAAAAATATTTGGATGTACCTTAATCATGAAATATTACTACAGCGTAAAGTAGTTATAACTTTGTGATTTTAGTTACCTTTCTACCTTTCGCTAGTAGTAACTAGTAACACTTCGCTTAGCTCCCCTGTAACATATTTGTATGAAAAAGAATGAAGTTTCTACGGAATATATATATATATATATATATATATATATATATACATGCAAAGAAAACATCTATTTAAAAATTAATTATAAAATCTTTTATTATTCAAATTTATAAAGACATAAAACGTGTTCTAAGAATTATTATCGCTCATAAGTGGTGAGTTCTCTCCAAAATTTATTGTTTTTGGCAATGCCATCTGGTATAGTTTTCTTTTCATATTATATCAAAAAGTGAAGAAAATAAGGTTAATAAATAGACTCGTTAATTGTGGTAAGCTTGTTTGGGAAAAATCGTAATTCAGACTTAGAAAATAATAAACCGAGTAAGCTATAACTTAGGTACCTAAAATAGGTATTTTAAATTATATTTAATACGTAATCGTATTGAATATAATTTAAAATACTTATTATCAAGTACCGAAAGCGGTCTTATTTATTGTAATTTATCATAATAAATAAAAAGTAGCAATAGTATAGTAATTACATTATTTAATCACGTTCTATTATAAGTTTTCATCAAGAAGCGACAATAATAATAATATAGTAATAAGAATATATCCTGTCTATAATGTATAAAAGGTAGGTTTAATTTACTTTCAATAATATTAAGACAAAATAATTTAAAAAAAAAAACAATGTAAAATGTATCCAAAATTCTAGTCCGTTGAACTGTAGAGGGAGCAATAGCGCCGCCAACCAGTAGTAGGTCCCTCCGAAAAAAAATAGTATTCATAATGAAATCGTATCCACTGAAACTTACGAACCAATCGCTTTGCAGCCGCAACTGTATTACACAAAAATTATAATACCTGTAAAACGCGCCATAACATTTGCCGTTTATAGGCTTAGAAAAACAAAATTTACTAGTAACTGTTTTGTAAGTGAATTTGCAGTATTCAAATATACGGCCACTTGTCTATGTGATATAGATATAACTCTAATAATTCAAGTAATCTAGGGTGAAGTTGAGATAGGAAAAACTGTCTTAAGTTTTTTTGTTTTAAACAATATACTGCTAAAAGGCTTAGTTCATTAGATGCGCATTTTTCTAAGCTATCCGATGCCATAAAAATCGAATTTACGTTTTTTTTTAAGATGACGCTTTTGCGCTTAGTAGGGCAGTATGTTTATGCCTGGTTAGAGCTATGTCTATTGTAGAGATTTACTCTTTGCACGTCATGATGGCCCATCCTCTGAGGCAGCAGGAGTCCGTTGACCACAGTCGCCCATAGACATCCGTATAATTGTTGCTAAATCAGACGTGTTATCCACTTCACTCAAATGGGTCACCGGGAAAATCATGTGAGCGAGAGGTCATGCTGGCCGCATTCGGCTGCAATGTAACGTCTAAACTAAAATGTCTCTCATTATCATTACTACCATAATATCCGCATAGCAATTGTGGGCGCGTCCATTGAGTGTGTTTAATAATCATCAAAACACTAAAACTGCTTGTTTCCTTATTAACCTACTATAAATATATTAGCAGTTATTTGTAATTTATTATAGCCAGTTTATGAATATATTAGGTACGTAATATAAAGTAGTT
The DNA here is from genome assembly GCA_017140195.1 of Eumaeus atala. NCBI lineage: Eukaryota > Metazoa > Arthropoda > Insecta > Lepidoptera > Lycaenidae > Eumaeus > Eumaeus atala. The sequence continues at coordinate 231,083 of JAFELO010010721.1, read as the reverse complement.
GGTTTATGAAAAAGAATAAAAAAATGGTAACAAATAACCACAATTTAATAATAAAAAATATATCATAACAAAGGAGTCTTCAATTCTATGTACATCATTACAATATTAGTTTTATCTTAAATCATTTTTTACATAAATTACTTTTACTTTAGCAGTGATAAAATCTTTCATTGTATAAAAATAGACATAAAAAAAGTTTTGTCTTACACGCGTAAACTTCATAAATTATTAAAAAGTCAAGTTCGAAAAAGAACATTCACACTAATTTGGCGCTTGTTACGTAAAGTGATGTCAAATTATAAAAATATAACTCTATAATATGACTCATAAACAGTACGACTTTTATATAAGTTTATTCCTTAAGAAAGTATTTAAGGCACATCGTATGCAAGTAAATCGAGGAACATAATGGATTCATGTAGTAGGCTAACGCTTCATCGTGCTTGCGTTGCTAGCGCCCCTTCATATGCAGTCATTCGTTCTTAAGGAGTCGCGTGTGGCAGCTGCCACAATTTTATTTGTATAATAAATATTTATAGCGCGTTCCACTTATGATATGCTTATAATTAAAAGTATCAAAGTTAGACGGTCTCCACCATGACCGCGATACCCTGGCCTCCTCCGATGCACGCGGAGCCGATGGCCCTCTTCAGCCCTCGGCGTCTGAAAATAAGACATGCGTTAGAACCTACAGATCAGAAAAGTATGTTAACTTCAGGTTTCGTCCCCTTTTGTAACGTGTAAATCATTAATTAACACGAAGGATTTATGTGATGCTTAATAGTTAAATATCGAATAATTACGCCTTGACACCGATATGTGAGCGAGAGATACCTCAAACTACCTCAAGTAGTCCTTTATAACAACAAGTGTATGCATTACCTTAGCTCATGCACTAAGTGGGCGGTGATGCGCGAGCCGGAGGCGGCTAGAGGGTGTCCGACGGCCGTGGCGCCTCCGTTGACGTTCAACTTCTCCATGTCCAGTTTAAGGGCCTTCGCGCACGCCAGGGTCTGAGCTACGAACGCCTCGTTGATCTGAAATTGCGCGTTCATTTGACTTATTATAGCAAGACTTTAATTTTCTGATCTGTAAAAGTATTTCGTGTAATAAAATAATAGTAGTTATCTTGTATAACTTGTTTCCACCCGGTACATGAGTACTTGTGGGAGTGATTTCATTAAAAGGGACGGAATTGTGTAATAGTAGAACCGAGGATACGCGCGCTAATTGATGCGAATATGGAATTATTTTATCTTTCGCACAAATAAAGGATGTCTGTCAATACAATAGTTTTGACTAACCAACTTGGCCTTTCAGGAGCAAAATCATTCTTCTTTACAACATTTGTATAGATATAGTTTATTTGCTTCAGTGTGTGAACACTTTAACATGAAGGAAATGTTGTGTTTGGTGAGGTTTATCCCGATGTATACTGCATTGCATTAAAAAAATCCTAGTTGAAATCAATAGATGTAAAGATATCTTATACTTATTTTTATGGATTTACACCCATATGAAGGACGCACATTTCATTTGGCCTAGGTAGTGGAAGTTCCTTTTCGTTACAATCTTTTTAAGAGTTCTGTTTGTAGCAATTATATTTGTGCTACACAAATATTTTATAAAAAAATGTTTGCTATGTTGAAGACATTTCTCTTTTTCCTTTGTGCGATGGGGAGGATGCATATATTAGGATGGCTGATGCCGTCTGCAATCCCAAAATCATAATCAGATACTCTTATCTTTTCCGTCGTGAGCCTATTCGTGATATAAAATATATCCAATAACAATTATATTTCATAAAAAAGGAACTCTACTCCTTTTCACTATTCTTTTTCTTTATAAATTTGGAAGTAAAGTGAAGAAGATATGACGTCCGCATAATCTTCCACTATTGGATATAAGGAATGAAGACGAATCCGTCTGGGAGGATTGAATTTTGATATATATGTGTATAAAGGACCATCCAAGTTGCAGCCGGGAATCTCGGACAACTACCAGATAAGACCTTATGTATCGTTTTATTTACTAACCAATATCGAAAACAGGATTTATTCATAAGCATGTTCTAGATTGTAAATATTTGACGCCTAATTCCTCTTACAGAATTAAATGGTCAAACGTTATCCTAATCCGCATACCTCTATCAGGTCGATGTCATTGAGCGTCATGTTGGTAACCTTGAGCAGGTTCTCGATAGCCGGCACGGGGCCCACGCCCATGATGCTGGGCTCGACACCCACGTACGACCAGCCTACCAGGCGAGCCAGTGGCTTCAAGTTTTTAGCGGCCTCCTCGCTGGCCAGGATCAGAGCACCAGCGCCATCGTTGATGCCCTGGTGAAGATATAGTAACAATAAATGAACACATTATTTTTCAAGGATTAATCATAGCAAACTGGAAACTGACAAAAAAAATAAACAGTAACATTAAATCATAATTGTTCGATTCTCTTACTTTTGTAAATTGTGTTTTTTTTTTTCATTTCTTGATGTTTAAATAGATAAATAGTTTACAAACATCACAGAGAAGTTGGCAAAGACACACATGTCGCAGACGAATTACCTAAATCGCCGTATTTCATTAACAGTAATTGATAATATACTTGTATCGATCATCGGCCTAAAATCAGAATGTTTAATGAGGCCGAACTTCAGCCGCCACAAGGAAGAATGTCTCGCAATGACAACGCCACAAACCAAAACGGCTCTGTTTTTGAAAATGTTTAGCCATAATGTAATACGGCGATTTATACTATGACATATATACCATATCTTCAGTTATAAGCCATATTAAATAGTTTGAAATGCGAAGTGTTTTTTCGGCCCTGAACTTATGCTGCTGAAGCGAAGAGAATGCCAATACAGCTTCATCAGATTGCTGTAAGTACTCCTCGGGCGACGAGACCAGGTTTGTAGAGATGCATCCCGATCTATCATTACCCCAGAGAAGCCAATTGAACCAAGGGGGCTGCCCTTTATACCCCTCTTACTGTATATTAAGATATAAAGCCCCTCCCGCTTTTGTGCACGGGGTAATGGGTGACGATGGGAACCTCACCCCATTGCACTGTCGCATATTTGGCTGGATTGTCCTGTGGTGCGGGACAACCTCTGTATGGAGGTGGTTAGTTATGTTATGATAGATCGTAGTTCCGAGCACCTCACCAATAGCGGCAATGATGGCACTCGCGGTGGTTCTAGTGTATAATCGGCACTATCATGTGCGAGTCCCACATACCACTGGGCCCGCCCAGGGCCGGTGGTAGTTCGTAAATGCATTTCCCCGCGTCACCAAAAAGGAAAACGATGACCATTACATAATGTATTGCAAACCTCAGACATGTTGAATGCCGGGGGCCTTTACTGCCGTAACATTTATCACAAGATAAAATCAACACTGATAAAGCTAAGCGATATCTGACCAAAGTGCGAAACAAATTATGATCCTTTAATCAGCTATCCAAAAGTCGGGCGATAACGTGGCGCAGTTCAATAACAAGCTAAACTTTATATTTATGCCAATTTCATAAGAGCTACGATAAACAGATAATTGATAATCATTTTTTTTTCTTGACGCGGGGAAACGCGTTTACCCGCCTTCACCGACCCTGGGTGGGGTTCAGTGGTGTGTGGCGCTGGCGGAACATTAGTGTTACAAAAACCACCGCGATTGCCTTCAGTGGAACGGCCCGGAACTACAATTCATGAGGGCACCGTACGGACGGACAGTCAGTCCCCTAACGGACGACGCCTCCTCCGCCGAAGGGCTACTTCGCACTACAGGACAACCCCACCAACTTTGAGACAGTACAATGGGGTGAGGTTCCCATCATCATCCCTTGCCCAGTGCGCAAAAGCGCCTCTTGCTCCTACTCTTTACCCTTTTAGAAGAAAGGGATACAAAATTAAATTTGCTGTTACAAACACTCTCGTATCGGGATGCATGTCTCCCATCAGCGGGAAAGAGGGGGGTCGGTCCCTTTTACGACCCCAAACCTAGTCTCGCCGGCCGACGGGCACTCATAGCACTCCGACGAAGCTGTATTGGGCTTCTCTTCGCTTCCACAGCATAAGTTCAAGCCCGGAAAAAATATATTTTGAAACAGAAAAAAGTGCAACACTTTGAATCTGTTTTCAAAAATACATGTTCACAAGTGTTCATAGCTGTTACAGCCAATAATGTTTAGATAGGCCATGATCTAGCGATCCGTAACGTTCCCTCACATGTCATCTGGCCCGTTATTCCAACTCGGTCCCTCAACTCTGTAGAGGTAACACTGTTATGATTATATTTTTCCAAGGTTCCCAGGAGAGAGGGGCGACATATTGTCAATTGTGCACAGCCATTGCCGCCGAATAGATCGACACGGGGAGCATCCAGTGCCCCATTGGAGAAGTAAAGGAGGACAGAATAACATAACAATCATGGAAATGTCAAGTGACTTCGGTGGTCTTCTTCAAAATACTTTTCCTTTGCCCCGTAATGTATCCACGAAATATTTAATTATTTATTTTTATGTTGTATTTAATTTTTTTTAATTTATCATATCTTTATTATCAATGTATATCTAAATAATAAACACAATTAATTATTCCTCTCGACATGCTCCCTAGACACTATGTGTTTTTAAACAACTGAATTAACATATTAATTTACAATTACAAACAGTTACAATTCACGACTACATATAAAATTTAAATTAATGTACCTACCTACTGTCAGAACGCACAGTTAGCTCAATTTTCTATGTGATTTCAAACCAAATTATACAAAAAATAATAGAAACTTTTTGAGATCTAACACATACATTTCATTGTTGTATTATAGGTGCGAGCAGGTAAGGGGTATAGACAATATAGAAATGGACTTTTCTGTATAGTCCATACCATTAGACTTACCGAGGCAGTGCCGGCGGTGACGAGGCCGTCCTTCTTGAACACCGAGGGCAGCTTCTGTAGCCCCTCCAGCGTGGTGTTGGGGCGAGGATGTTCGTCCACTTCCACCTTCACTTCCTTCTTCTTGATGGTAATGGTCACGGGTTCGAGTTCCGCCTTGAACGCACCGGCGTCGTGACCTGGAGTATTGAATGTTATTAGTGAAACGAAAAAATAATTAAAATGTATTGTTCATAGTATAAGGGCGCAGACGAGCAGACGGAGCATTTTCATGACTAGGTAATTGTTGTAATGTAGTCTTGCTCTCCCCTTTCCTCTCAGTGGGACACTCACAAACAAATCGCGTCAGCCCAGGTGTCTCCTTTCGGTGCTAACTATCGAATGAAGTCAAGGAGTTATTTTTATGTGATAAGGGGAAAACAAGTAGGTGGATGTCACCGCCCATAGACATCCGCAAGACTGGATGTTTTGTGCATGTGTGGCCGGCGTTTCAGGAATAAACAAGTACCTTCTTTTCTTGAAGTCGCATTCGAAGAATCGTTGAAGAGGTCTTTATAGTATAACCTCCCTGCCGTATAAACCACAGCCGGTCGTGTCGAAGATAATGATCCCACTACATGAGTCATTCAGTCACGTCAGCGCGAAAGAGCTAAAAGTGAAAATACTTACCCGCTTTCCATCCCTGTTGGGACCTTAACGCGAAGGCGTTCACTTCATCCTTGGTCACGCCGTACTGGGCGCCAAGTTTCTCAGCGGTCATCCCCATGGGCAGACCACAGTAGGTGTCTGTGAGCCCAGTCCACAGAGTGTCCTCGAACTGGTAGCTGGTGCCCAGGGCAGTGCCGAACCTGACGTTCCTCACCGCGAAGGGAGCTTGCGACATGTTCTCCGTGCCACCGGCCAGGGATATCTTTGCTGCGCCGACTAGGATGTCCTGAACATAACAATTTCTTTTGGGTAGTCCTCAGAGATCAGTTGGACTGCTGTGGTCTGAATTCAATTCCGACTACTTTCTTTTCTGAATAATGATTTCTTTTTTTATAGTATAGTGGGACAAACGAGCAATCGGAGACTTTCTACAACTACCGAAGCCCATGAACATCACCATAATTACTATGCCGATGTGTTGCTCTCCCTCTCACCTCACCTGCACGAACTTGACAACACCACCGTGGATGTCACTTCGGCGGTATCAAATGAGCGAGAGGTACCTCCCCGTCCGTGTCGGGCCAATTCCACTGCAATGCAGCATGGAAACACAAGCACCTTGCGTCCGACTGCATAGGTGTGACTTTACAGGGATGTCACTGATTGTAGTTATATTGATGATATTTTCAAATAAATCCTAAAAATCCTTCAAATGAATACTAAAGAGTGCTACTCGTTTTACCTGTGCGCTGTTGACTATTGACTGGAAACCAGAACCACACAGTCTGTTCACACTAAGGGCTGGCTTCTCCAGGGGAATCCCCACTTTGAGGGCCGCATGTCGAGCGCAAAGCCCGCCGTCGACTGAAGACATCTTAGAAAATGAAACAATCCGAAAAATACAAATTAATAAAGTGAAAATCAGATCTGGGATAAGGTCAGAAGTTAGAACGGTGCTAGAGTACTGAGGTCAGTGGTACAATATTAGCCTAGATATGATCGAAGTAAATCTTCTTTAGTTAAACGAGGCGTAACTTGCCATTATAGAAAGAGAGAGAAAATGTATGTTCGTACAGCACTTTCTTGTCCTCACAATGATATACGTAACTCTCTCTATTCTGCCCTTACTAACTAAGCTCTCGTCACGCATTCACCAAGATGCACCACTAGCAAAGGATGATGACAAGCAAATGCTCAATTATTCTTGGCGGAAACAAAATTTGGATGAAACAGTTGTTGCCCCCATCTCGACCATCTCTGATCGATCGAACGTCACGAGACGAGCTGCCCCGATGTCAGAGACAACGGAAGGAGGATTCTTCCGGTCCTTCTGACCGTGGTAACGATAGTTAAATTAACTATTTTTTTCTTTGACTTTCATTATGTGCATCTTTTCGATATGTGGGAGAGAGAGGGATGGCTTCGCCTTTCGATCCTAAACCGTGTCTTGTCGACGTCGAGAAAGCTGTGCCGGGCTCTTCGCTGCCAAAGGTCAGATCCGGAAAAAAGTAATTGTACCGTGCTAGTAAATGACGCTTTGAATAGTACTCGAATTCGAAAACCTGTTTTGCTGATTTTAAGATCAACATATCTAACGAGTAATGTTATTGACTTATATACCAACGCTTAAAGCTGCGATAGATCAGAAACATGCTCGACAATGCAATGTCACCTTTAGCTGCCGCGCGTGAGCTGCCCTGCTCTTTGGAGAGGGGGCAAAAATAATAATAGGTAGTTACTTTAGCTAATCTTAAATATCTGGCGGTATGCATCATTCCCATCTGCCGGAAAGGAGAGGGTCTGTCCCCCTATGGCCCATAATCTCACCTAGACCGCTGCCAGACGTGTCTTATAGTAACCGATGGAGCTGCACTGGACAATTCCGTCAGCATAGACCACTCAAAAAAAGCTTAACACTATACCTACAGAAATGATCAAGTTTCCATACATAGCCCTGTATTAACGGTTGCGAACTATTCTATATCCAAGCTAGTACTAAGTAATATTTTTTATGATAATCAAGATTAATAACTATACCTTAGTTATTTTATCTTTTTATTATAGTATTTAGTATCGAAGCTGTGACCTAAAATACCTAAGCCTGTTAAGTTATCTAATTTAAGCCCGGATTTCATTTTAGATTTTCATAGGGGCCATAGCGCTTAAGCCCATAGTTTCGCCCACAGCAAGTTTCCGAAAAATGTAAATTTAACATGATGCCGAAATAAGTATACCGTTCGTATTAGTGGCCAGAAGTAGGCGCAGTATTCCCTTCTTGACAGCTTACCAAATTGGTTTCGCAAGGCATTATTTCAAAACCATTAATTATCACCATCGCCAGATTTGTGAAATCTCTTCTGGTGTGTCGCGTGTAAATTAGTCCCTACAGCAAATTATCAAAGGAGAAGAGGAAACGGAAAGTAGAAGCCATTTTGTGATCTTTAATATCCGCACGACTATGCAGACTAGCAGATATTCCTAAAAATTGGCCACTCTTATAAATCGTATATCTTATAAAATGTTCAAAATTTTAATTAAACAGAGTTATTTAGTTGATTTTTTCCCAGGATGTAAAAAAAAATGACTGACTGACTACATCACGTGTTTTCTAGCTTCAGGCTCGTGATTAAAATAAAATCGCAAATTTTTATTTTTTTATACCATAAGGGGATATACGGACAATCAGAGCAATTTGGTACTATGTGCCATGCATTAACATCCACAGATGCGTTAACGGCCTTCACACCCCGCCCCCCCTCAGGGGGCCAACGGCTATTCTCAAACCGCACGAAACTCGATAGATACATTGACAGATAAAAAGTTTATATATACATAATATGCTGAACCTGATTTTCAGTAACTGTCCATTGTGATGAGAGCGCTAAACTCACTGAAGTTAGTGATATCAGTGTCAAAGCTAAAATTAGAGTTCTAGTAAAATTGTAAAATTGGAAATAATAATAATGAAGCTTATTTCTATTTTATAATATATTAGCGCTTATACTATTTTGTGCAGCTGAATGGTTTGTGATGTGTATTTATAATGTTAATATCAAAAATAATTAATTACAATCTATATAACCACAATTTTCTAAAAATGCATTCCTACGTTTCACCCGAATACCTGTAGATGAGGTACCTTTTAAACCAAATTTTAATGTATTTTTATTTGTAATGCTTCCTATAGGTGGGGGACGTTATTCCAACACTTTGTGGCCTGGTAACGAAAGCTACCTCTGAATGCTGCGCCATGGTGTTTAAGCATAGTCAAAATGGGGCGTGTAGAACGTGTTCCATACTTGTCGATGATGTGTGAAAAAATGAATTTTGCAAATAAGTATTTAATAGTTTTAAATTTCATTAGGTCAAACATCAGGCTAGCAAGATGTAATTGCCTTCTTGCCTCCATTTTCAGCAAGCGTTTGAAATGGAAGCAAAAACGATAGCATGCGTTTTGTACTCTTTATATAAGGTGCTGTGTCGTGGCCAGAAGACAGGGGCCGTACACAATATCTCCATAATTAAGTCTGGATAATTCGAGACTTTCACAGAGCGCAACGCGAGATTTTCAGAAAGCATATTGCATATCTTATATAAAGTTTTGAGTCTGTAACGGCAACTATTTAGTTAGTTATTATAACAGCTATTAATTTCTTCACGCGACCTTCAAATCTTAGATGACTATCAAGCAGTATACCAAGACTTTTTGCTTCTTCAACACGCTCTTATTTCTGATCGTACACGTCTATAGATAAATCACATAGGCATCACTGTTAAGTTTTTATGTGCATGTTTCGCAATTCGGCATGACACTGTTCGATATGTTACTTACCGGCATGACGTGACCGACGTTGACCGTGTCTATGTCGTTGGGAGAGATGCCAGCCTCGCCGATGGCTGCTCTAGCAGCTACCACCTGCAGTTCGGTAGCAGAAGTGTTGCGAAGCACTCCGCCGAACGTGCCGAACGGTGTGCGTTTAGCGCTTAAGATGAAAATGCCTACGAACAAAGTGTATATCGAAAACCAACCCATTTCTTACACACTTTCTAACCCATAGGTACATACAACTTTTTTCTACTTTATAGGTGTTAATGTTGAGCATGTGACCGCGTCTCCAATTGTTCCTCTGTAGAGCATAGATAAAATTATATGCATCTTGATCACAAAGTTTTTTTATCCTGGTTAAATAGAATTCCTGGTGTCCATCTCAGGAGTCCAATTCCTGGATATATAGCCAAATCAGGTCTACAATTTTGTGTCCTTACAAACAAAATAAGGGCCACTAACATTTTTTGATGTATCATGAAAATAATAAAGACTTTATCTTGTTTAACTTATGTAACTACAAAATAATGTTATTGATTATAATATAGGCTAACAATTGCTTAAAATAATGATCATGAATTGTTTTTTTTTTATGTTCATAATAAAATAGGCCATTTTGAATGCAAAACGTACAAAAAAAAATCACCGGAAAAAAGACTAACTACTATTCTTGTCAGTTTTGTTTCTTCTTTTTAATAACGAGTATGTCCGAATTAGCAATATACTCCAGAAAGCCTCGTATGCATACTCTGGATTAAATTCATCATGCTTTCATCTGCATCCCAAGCATCTTTTCAATCAGCTGCTGTTGGTTGTAGACTCCTTGCTCATTCTTTCTAACTCCTCGTTTCAATTGGTCCCACAATTGCTCGATCGGATTTAAATCCGGACTGTTAGCTGGCCATAATACCTCAATATGAGACCCTTCTAGGGTAGTTTGGGTTGATCGAGCTGTGTGTGCACGGACATAATCTTGCATCAGGATGAATCCAGGTGCTGTGCTAGTGGAATCACTTGAGGCCTGATGACGTCCTCGATGTAATGTTCTGCACTTACGGTACTCGAATTTTAAATGGTGAGCTCCGTTTTACCGTGTAAACTAACCCCATCCCCAAACCATTACGTTGGGACCTGCCAGTGTCTTGGGAGCAATTCCATACATTTTGGACAGCTCTTCGAGACCCCACTGCAAACCTCCTTCTTGAATCATAGTTATGGCTCTGGCTGCTGTAATTGTATCCATGTGCCTTCGTACTGGTGGCATGATTAACGCGAGATGATGAATGAATCAATTAAAATTGAAAAAGTAATACCTTATTCCTAAAAAAACGGAGACAAGTTAAGAAGACAATAAAAGAAAAACATAGGAATAACATTCAATTATTTTTTTCTTAAAATGATGGCCAATACTTTCAAATTAGGAACACAAACACATAAAATAAAAAAGGCATAAAAGAGATCAATCACCAAAGGGTTCGTAATGTGAATGCTACTTATCAGTTACTTTCAGTTTACTAAATTGCACTTAAATGTAAATAAACTAGTGGCCCTTATTTTGTTTTGAGTAGTATACGTACATTAGTATAAGACAAAAGAAATGTTGGTTGATCCATCTGCTTAAATATAAAAAAAGGAACCTGAAGCTGGTTGGCTGTCTGCATGCCATTGATTTTCTCAAAATCTACTGAACAGATCTTCATGCAGTTGTCAACTTGGATAAAGCAATTTCCAGGAAAGGTTTACTGTGTAGCTACTCACATACACTCTTACATCAAGCCCAACAAACCTCTGTCAATCAGATTTATCATTTCACTTCAAGATATCGTTAAGATATATACAGGTTCAACATGTTAATTATATCTTTCCTTTTATTTATAAAGATACTGTGGGATTTGCCTATTATAACAATAATCCTAGTCAGATTGACAGCATGTAGATCTCAAAACTACATTTATCTGAAAGTCATGAAATATGGAATGTGGAGGGAGGGTAAGGGTATAAACCTCCTGTATTTATCAGATATTTGTTCTGTATGATCACTTCAGAGAACACAATGGATAAAAACAATGGAACATACGGAATAAATCAGATGATTGTGGTCATTATGTGCCCTTATTTGTCCAATATTCAACATAGACCTCTTTCAGTATACTTCAGGATCTCTAGAACAGGGGCATCTATTCCTTCAGTTGAGGTGTAGCAATCAGGGCCCCATGGGACGGGGATTAGTAAATTATTGCAAAAATTATATGTCAGAAAAACCCCCTATTAGTTTTGCTGATCGTAAAGGTGATGTATATAGATATATCACAATATTATTTAGCCATAAAATTTTTCTAGGGAGTAGCTATGAAGACGTTGGGCTCTAAAATTCTTCATACAATAATATACAAATAAATATTACAAATAAATTAAAAATTATAAGTATTCTGGTAAATAATATTTTGATATTTATCATCTGTACGATGAGGGGAAAAAATGGGGAGTTGTTATAAGATCAAATTTTTCTCAAAAAATTTCTAATCTCCGTCTCTTAGTGCCCTTATTGCTGCATTCCAACCCTTCCTACTGTCGTCTCCCTAATCAAGTAGACAGTATAATGATAATTCTACACTAGTCCGATAAACTTTATAGCCGGTCCATTAGAAAAAAGAAAAAAATATGTCCGTATATATTTACTAATGTAAATTTTTGGCGATCCTTCCTTATTTATGAATTTTTAGAAGAATTCTAAATTGTTATATGTTTTATTTAAATCGTTATAGTAAAAGTTACAAATTTATCAGGGGGAAAACATCGTACATTGGAATTTGACCCCGTACTGAACGTAGTAGAAACGGACCATATAGTACCGGCAAACACATAAAAACTATATAATATTCATAAATATGAAATGTGTACCTTTAGCTGCCACAGACATTTTGGATACTAAAACTTAAAAGTTTCACAAAATATATAAAGTTCAGAGGTCCGCAACACTTCAATCGACCGTTACGATACAACCACAAGTACCAATTGACAATGCAAGTATTACTATATAGTCTGTACCATAGATAATGCCTATATACTGGTATAGATGCGCCATAAGCTCTAAACCATCAACAATG